>APFE031232742.1:11415-205265 GCA_000404065.3 Pinus taeda | reverse complement strand
GAAAACCATCGCGTCCAAAACCATGGACCGAAAACCATCGCGTCCAAAAAATATGTGTGAAAATCATGCACAAAACCATAGGTGGGTCCGCCCAACCTAACATAGGGTCCAAAACCAAAATTTTGCGGGGCACTGCCCCGGACCCCATAAAGTGGGGTTACGGGTACCCCTCAAACCCCCTATTAACTATGTGGAAAGAATATAACACAACCCAACAAAATGAATAAGGTGAAATAAGAGAAGGGCTTCTTGTGTAGAGAGGTGATGCAAGTAACTCCACTAGGGTACTAACTAGGCACGCTGGCAGTGGAGGCATGCTTGTGTTCCTATGTGACAACGTTAAGGTACTGTCCAGGCCTACTGGTAGTAGAGCAACACTAGAGATGAAACTAAGACTCTAACGACTATATGCTTGTGCATCAATATACCACTCAACCCCACTCAAAACAAATGCGTTGACTTGCCTTGGAATGTGTGTCAATTGACCAAGATCTTGGTGGATGCTACATCTTAAAATCAAGCTAGTGTGCAACCGAGACAAGTTGAGAACTGAACAATACTTCTGGAGGTGATAGAGTTTCCTTTTACAAAAAATTTCCATTCAGAGAGTTGGAGTTCTACTAGTGTGTCGCAAAGTGTTGTAGCAGGTACAACCACCCTCCAAAATTTTTCCTTAGATTTGTTTGGAGCCTCCCTACCAACCTTTATAGAAACGTGTCTTGCTTCGTCTAGTGCACAAGCTCTAGTAACTCTCTTGCAAAAAGACAGCTTGTCGATCAAACCTTACTACATTCCCCTCACAATCTATTCATCCAGACTTGGTTCAGTAGTAAGCCGAACAACTCTTTCAAGAATTTGCACAAATCTAGAGGGCAACCAAATTTCCCTTTAGAAATTGTGCAATCCTCCTTGGCAGCCTGTTGGACCCCAGAATTGCGTATTTCTGTTGAGCAAGCCTCACCCAGAAAATTGCACAATCCTTCCCAGCTAGGCTACTCAACCAAAAATTTGCACAAATCTGGGCAACAGTTAGCTGCTCTACGAAGAAATTGCATAAATATTCTGAGCAGTAAACCTAGCTACTACCCAAAAATGGAAATTTTCTCCCATTAGTTGAGTAGCCTCTTACATGTGTAGCTGAGTTGACTAGTTCCCTCTAGGACCGAGCAAAACAAACTTGCGTGCATGGGCTTCTTCTCCCAAGACAACATGCAAAATCATCCCTCATTTCAAGGACCAATTTTTGGCAGTTGGATTTTACATGCAAGGATCAGTTCAGAAACCTCCCACCAAGTGCTACTTTCCCTAGATTTGTGGCATGCACTTCACAGCCTCAATTTTATCAAAACTCATTAACCGAATGCTGCAGAGCTCATTCCTCATATCAACCTTGCAGCTCTGACATCCCACATCGCATCTAGGATTTGTTGGCACATTCAACTTAGATGTTTTAGGGTAAGCCTGCCTTCCATGTCCTGTGTTGCATTTTTGGTACTTTTTGTGTTTCACTTCATATGAACATTGTCTACTTGATTTTAGTGAGCACTTGTTTTCATATTGATACATACTAGCTTGTACTAGCACCATTTCATTTTTCATCAACATCTCACTATTGTCGCATGCATGAAACTGTTTTTCATGAATGGTCACCGATTCCAAAACTCGCCTCACCCACATGAATGTTGTTCTATTTTCTAAATCTTTCATCCATTGTTTGCATGCACAATCATTCACTCATGTTTATACTTAGTATCGCCATGCATTCACGTTCATAATTGCTTTCAGTCGCCCATCGGTGAGTCTGGGAAGCCTTGGCTCAGACTCTGCCTCACCAAGACAAGCATTATACAATTCTGAGATAGAAGGCTCTCTCTTCCTCTCATGAAATTTGAATTTCTACCTAGTGACTATCCTCCAATCTTACATTGTGCAATTTTGAGGGACAATGACTGTTGGCCCAAAAAATTGCATAATGCAGTCACTGAACCTACAACCATTTCGAGCTGAGATTGTGCATTGTGAAATTCTAGAAGTTAGCAGCCAAAATGGATTGTGCATTGTGTAGTTCCAGTAGTTAGTTAGCCTCCCAATAGCCCAAGTTATGCCTTGCATAGTCTTGGCAGTGAGTCTCCTAACCTCCCAGTGGAAATTGCGCAACCTTCAGGATCAGTCACACAAGTATGTTGCAAGTCAGTTCACAAGTTCATTTTGGTTTTCGACTGACATATTCCTTGCCATGAGTGTTTCCATGTGTCCAGGTATCACATGTGTTCATCTACCTCTTAGCAGTACAGGTACAATGGTTTCTAGGAGAGTAGAGTCAAAGACACCATTCAGAGCACACTTGGGGATGCAGTCAGTGAAGCCTCTATGAACGTGCCTACTCATGAATACATCACGTCGTTCATAAACAAGGACATTAAGATATGATGGAAATAACATCACATAGAGAAACATAATGGAAAATAGTTGAAGGCAACATACCAGATGCAATGAGTGCAAGAGGAATGTTGTTGACAACATGGAGGCAGAAAAAAGTTGTAAGCTCAAATAGATCCACTAATGATGAAAGAAATTTTGGAGACTCTGGATATGAGGTGATGGCATGATCACGTGAAGATAGAGAATGGAAGAAAGTAGTTTCATTTCCTGAAGTAGCAACTCAAGGAAGAACATAAGCTGGATAGAAAAGCGAACGAGTTGCAGCAAGAGCAGGAACAAAAGGGGGTGGAACATGCACTCATGGATGAAATTGCCCCAGTACAAGTTATAGATCCATCCAACAGTTGGCATGGAGCAAACATGATGAGCAGTGTTGTTGAACGCATGCAAGGGATTAAATAGTATCCATGTCATTATGTGCATGCATGCGATCCAACCTATTCAACACACTCACTAAGGCGAAGATAAGGAGAAATTCCAATTGGAGCTGAGCATGTAATTGACAGTCGATGCACATGACCACCAGCACACACTGGAAGATTAGCATAGACACTACGCATAAGTGTTTTGTTGATTCGGTTCCACCAAGAAGACCATGCACATGATAGCACATGAGTTGGATGAAGGATCCACACCAATGCACCCAGATGCAACGAAGCAAGAGTTGGCTTCAACAAGATGTCACCATGGAGTGCATGCACACCATCAAGGATGACCAAGCTTGGCATCAAATCACCACCTTCACCATCACAAGCATGTCAAAGAGTTAGTCTCACCACAACAAACTGAGTGTCAATGATGTCTTGCATGGCTTGCTCAAGCCATTTTGTCTCACATGAGCACATGTGCATTGTAATGTAACACTGTGTCAAGTGGAACTTCAAGTGTCAATAGTTGGATGTAATGGTCATAGAGTAGATGAAGAGTCATGAGGGTAGATGATCTGTCACAAAGGGGAATGTCAAGGGTCACCCCACCCTTTTCTATAAATAGAATGTCATAACTCATTGTAAAGGTTTTTTGGTTAGCCAAGCTTTAATAGGAGTATCTTAGAGAAAGCTTGGATAGTATTGTAACGAGCCTTGGCATCTCCACTACGTATATCTAGTACCTCTCTTTGGAGGAGAAGGTGGTTGTGGCTGTAACATTCCACTATTGGAACTAGTGTTTGGACATGGATGTATTGTCTAGCTGGAACTTACACTTAATATAACAAAGCCAACATGTTTCATGCATATGTTGTATTGTATTCTATGCTAACTAGTTTACTCTAAATGATATATGTATTTGTTTTCTTACACATGCATGTATGGACTATTCTGTATAGGTATGTATGAACCTTTCTAAAATGTGTTGTTGTTTTAGCCATCACTTTGGGTTGCTCACTAACTTTCTTTCTAGATCGTGATCTATCTTCGCTCGTGTGCTCCTTTCCAAGCTGCATACTATTACAGTTTTCCAAGGGGAACACTCACCTCACCCTCATTGTTTTAGAACCTCTCATACACCTTCCCTGGCTTACTGCAGCTATCACACCCTTGCTACCAATAGAGACATCTTACATGCCTCTCTCCAAAATTGCAGTCAAGGAATTACCATATGACCCACTGCTGGGACTCGTACACCAAACAGTCTTAGGTCTAATTGGGACTTCTTACCTGGGAGATCTCCTTACATATTGGCAGGTCTAGCACTGTCAACACCAACTTAAATAGGAATGCAAAAATATACATATATAGCCATAAATAACACTTCATTTCATTAATATCAAATACTAAAATATGCTTGCAAACACAAAAGAAATAAAACTAGCTCAGGCGTTGATATCTTATCTCTGAGGAGAGATATGGTGGATATGTACCTCTGAACTATGTTACAATGAGGCTCAAAGGTCTATTTATTATTAAGAAATAATGGAAAACCCTAAATGCCCAAAAACCTAACCCTAGGAGATGAAGTGCCAAAACTATGGACCCCATTTGGGTAAATTGGTACATCAACTTCCTAGGACTGTGAATTTGGCATATGATCTCTGTTTGATCACAAAATAACTTGTTAGAAATACTTATCCGTGGAATACAAATTTAGAATGAAAACATTAATCTAAGACAAATGTTTACCTAGTTTTACCAAAAAACATCATTTAGCGCCTCAAAATGGCTCCAAACGTTCACAATCCAAAAATTGCCAAAAATAGTAAATTATGCTACAATTAAGGAAACTAAAAAAATTAAAGAGACAGTGGTGGGAGTCCAAGTGGAATAGGTGGATGGCCGCCAATATCCACCTGGATCATTTTAAAAGTTTGAAGTTTGGCCTGCTTGACTTTCTCATCTTCTTAATGGCTCCAATTGAGTTTGTCCCATACTTCCTCAGAAAACTTATAGTGCATTACCTTTACAAGTTTAGATTGGCTAAGACCAAAGAGAATGACATTCTTGGCTTTAGCATTATTTCCATACACCCTTTGACCATCTACAAATATAGGGTGTACTAGAGGGACATCATAATCTACCAACACAAACCTCCAAACATCTACCCTTAAAGACATAAGATAGGCTTCCATATTGACTTTTCAAAAGGGAAAGTTTTTCCCATCAGAGATTGGTATCTTACAGGAGTATGCATCCTAAATCTCTTTTTTAGGCATGATTCCTTATATATCTACCTTCTAATGGTTAAAATATTCCTAAAGGAACTTGACTATGATACCAATTATTGGAATAAGTAATTACCAAGAGGGGGGATGGGCGAATAAGTAATTAGTGAGCTTTTTTATCTTTAGGCCCAATTTTTAATTTCCATTCAATCTTGGAAATAACTTAAATGAGAATTCTTAATACGATACATAGAAAGAAAAATAAACCTTGCACATGAACATAAAATCCATCAACTAAATAACATTCACATATTGATAGATACTTTTACATGGAAACCCAAAGGGATAAAATCACCAATATGTTTGATATTATAATGTAATTTAAGCTCCTACTTAATTACATAGATTTATTTGTGAACACTTGCTTATATGATGCCACAAATGTAGGTTTAACCATGTATAGAAATTACCTGCATATGAATTCTAAAAATAGAAAATAAACAAGGTTGAGAGCATAAAACAAATAAATATACATAGAGATTTCCCCTGGAGCCAAAACCCGGGACTACTAGATTGATTTTTCATTATATTCCTTTCAATGTTAGAAAATTTATATATACATGATGAAGCATTCATGTAACCCCAATCCATTAACCCTATTTTAGTACATAACTGTAGTTCCCTTCACAAGATCTATAAAATACCATCGACAAAAAACCATCATGCCCAAAACCATGTGAAAAACCTATGCACAAAAACATATGTAGGTCTGCCCGCCTAATATAGGGTCCAAAAAATAAATTTCCTTGGCCATTTCCCTGGATCCCTTAGAGGGGTGCTACCACTCTGCTCAAACCCACCAACACGAGGGGTTTTCTCCGCTACTGTGAATGCCCCATTGTGCCCGCTACAATGAAAGGGAGCCTAGATGCCCCCGCTCTAACCCATCGGCTTCACGTGTGGGGCTAGTCATGGAAAGAATATAACACAGACCCCACACCAACCCCCTTTAAGATAAAAAACTACTATTCCAAGAGCCACCAACCTCTTATGAATGTAGGCCACTACCTACTCTTGCTAATTTTTTTTCTTTCATACAAATTTCAAAATGAAAACAAATAACTATACAAATGAATAATAACAAAAACCTAGTAAGTTTTTTCACACAACACCTTCTACTTTGCTCTATAGTCCTTCTTTTCACTACACACTTTTCTACACTTATCTATGGCCTCAACCCTCACTTTATCTGTAAAGATATTAGCTCTTGGACACTCTCACACTTCTTCTCACACACACTTAATTACATGCCCTCACACAATAAACTTTATTGTGCGATTTAATCATTATTTAATAAACTAAACCACAACCATTTAATTGTCAACTAGGGTGGTGTTGTAGCAGCTACGACCACCCTCCAAAATTTTTCCTTAGCTTATTTTGGAGCCTCCCTACCAACCTTCAAAGTAGCTTGCCTTGCTTCGTCAAGTCCTCAAGCTTCAGTGTCTTTATTACTTAAAGGTAGCATGTCGATCACATTTTGATATTTTCCCTTCAATGGTTGCTCATCCAGACTTCGTCCATCTGCATGATGAGTAGTTTCCCAGTGAAATTTGCTTCCACAGTGCAACCAACCTTCCCTCCAAGAATTATGCAATTCCCTCTAACAGCCTACTGGACTCCAAGATTGTGCAATCCTACCAGCCAACCCTCCAAGCAGGATTTGCATAGTGTTTCCCATCAACAGGCAGTTCAATCTAGGATTTGCACAAATCTGGGTAGCAGTCAATTAATGGGCCCAAAAATTGCACAGTCCCCTTGGGCAGTCAGCCCAGCTTACAATTAGGAATGCACAGTTTTCTCCAGCAGTCAAGTAGTCTCTTGCATGTGTAGCTGAGTTAACTAGTTCCCTTGGAGACTGAGTAAAATACACTTGCATACATGGGTTGTATCTCCCAAGGAAGCATGTAAATGCATCCCTTGTTTTAGGGATCTATGTTTAGCAGTTGGAGTCTACATGCAAGGAACAATTCAGAAAACTCCCTCCAAGTGTTGCTTCCCCTATATTTGTGGCATGCGCATCACAACCTCGATGTTATCAAACCACATCAACCAGATGCTGTAGAGCTCATTACTCACATCAACCTTGTAGCTCTAACATCATACACAACATCTAGGAGTAGTCGACACATTCAACTAAACTTTTTTGGGGAAAGATTGCTTTCCATGCCTTGTGCTCCATTTATCTCTCTTTTTGTGTATTCTCTTGTGTGAGTGTTGTTTGCTTGATTTCTTTGAACGCCTACTGTCATTTACATGTATACTATCTTGTCTTAACTTTATTTCAATTTTAGTTTCTATCTCATTCTTGTCGCATGCATGAAAGTATTTTGCATAGACATTCGCCCAACCAGTGAACGACCTCACCTACATGCATGTTGATATGTTTTCTCAATCCTCCATTCATGTTTTACATGCACTATTTATCACTTATTCTATCACTTAGTGTCACCATGCATTTCATTGACTTACTTGCTTTGAGTTGCCCATTGGTGAGTCGGGCCAACCTTAACCTGGCCTCAACTGTCACTAAGGCTGCATTGCGCAATCTAGAGAAGGAAGACTCAACTTCCTCTTCAAATTTGTGCATTCTGGCCCAACACTAGCCTCTTGGATTGAATTCCACATTTCTAGAGGTCAAGGGCTACTTGGCCCAATTTTTTTTGCAAATCTGCACCTAGGCTAGCAATCCTCCCCAGCGAGGATTTATCATTGCGCAATCGTAGCAATGAACTACCCAGCTAGACTAGGCATTGTGTAGTTTCAGTAGTTAGTGAGTCTCCTAGTAGCTCGAACTATGCCTTGTGCAGTCTTGGCAGTCAGTCTCCTGACTAAAATTGCGCAACCTTCATGATCACTCACCTAGGTATGTTTCAAGTTAGTTCTCATGTTCATTTTCATTTTTTAATGATAGATTGCTTTCTATGAGTGTTTCCATGTTTCTAGGTATCACAGGTGTTGATCTACTTCTTAGCAGTATAGGTACAATGGTTTCCAAGAGAGCAGAGACAAAGACAATGTTCAGAGCATGCTTGGGGATGCAGTCGATGAAGTGTCCATGGGCTTACCTACTCACGAAGACATCAAGTTATTTATGGACAAGGACATCAAGCAGCAACATCACCATGAGCAACATCATGAACATCATTTGAAGGCACCATACTAAATGTAGCGAACATAGCAAATGAAGCAAACATAGTGAATGCAAGAGAAAGGTTGTTGACAACATAGAGGTAGAGAAAATTTCCAAGATCATGTAGATCCACCGATAATGAAAGCAACTTTGGAGACTCATGCTATGAAGTGACGATGTGACGTGAAGTTTGAGTGGACATAGAAGATGGAACAAAGAAGGAGTTGCATGTGAGCAACTTAGGAAGAGCATGAAGCTAGAGAGTCTGTCCAATGAGTTGCAACAGGAACAGGAACAATAGTGGGCACAACATGCACTCACGAATGAAAATATGCTAGTAGAAGTTAAGGATCCATCCCAAAAGGTGGCACAGAGTAGACATGGTGAGCAGTTTTGTTGATTGCATGCAAAGGATTGAGCATCATGCATGTCGTTGAGCGCATGCATGCAATATAATGCATTCAACACACTCACCAATGCAAAGACAAGAAGCAAGTCCAACTAGGGTTGAGCATGTACTTCGGCAAGTTGATGTGCATGACCACCAACACACACTTGAAGATCATCATGGAAACTATGGATTAGTGTATTGTCAGTTCAACCACACCCAAGAAGACCATGCGCATGTTAGCAAACAAGTTGGATGAAAGGGGCCGAATGAATCCACCGGTTGTAATGGAGGCAAGATCTCGTTTCAGCAAGATGTCACCATCAGGTGCATGCACACCATCATGGATGACCAAAACTGGCATTAGCTCACCACCTTCACCATCACAAGCATGTAAAAGAGTTGGTCTCACCACAATAAACCGAGTGTTAGTGATGTCTTTCTTGGCTTGCTCAATCCATGTTATCTCACATGAGTACATGTGCATTGTAATGTTGAGTCATTTCAAGTGTAAGCCAAGTCTCAGTGGTTGGACGTAACAATCATAAAGTAGGTGAAGAGTCATGAGGGTGGTTGAACTATCACAAAGGGGAATGTCAAGGGCCACCCCACCCTTTCCTATAAATAGTCCCTCATAACTCATTTTATATGATTTTGGTCGGTCAAACATCTACTAAGACTATCTTCGAGAAGGCTTGGACAATATTGTAATGCGCCTTGGCTTCTCCATTACACAGAACTAGTAGATCTCTTTGGAGGAGCAGGAGGATGTGGCTATAACGTTCCAATGATGGGGCTAGTAGGTTTACATGGTGTATTATATGATTGTGACTTACATTTATTTAATAATAAGAGACAACACATTTTCATGCATATGTTGTTATTGTAGTTGGACTATTCCGATTGCCTTAATGATATATGTTGTTTAAGTTACATAGTTGTATATGAAATTATTTGTATGCATTTATATGAATCTTGTTGTTAATGTGTTGCATATCTTATTAATTTTGTCACCATCCATGTCGACTACTCTATTAGAAATTAGACAGACCTTTCTCTGAACCTTGTTATATCAACCATCACAGTTTTCTTGGACTAATCCGTGAGTGTTGTTCATGTTATCTTACCTTGTATGTTGTGGCTACTTCATCCGTGTCGACTGCTTTGCCAGAAGCTATCCATGTCCTTTGTGTTGTGTATTCCTAGCCGAGTTGGGACTGATCCCTTTCAACTTGGAACTCACCTCCACCTTCCCCCCCTTTAAAGTCTTGAAACCTCTCATACTCATTCCTTGACTCTCTGCATTAGTCACATCCTTGCTACCGACAAAGTTATCTTACTTTCCTTTTTGTGACATCATGGTGAAGGCATTACCTTACAACTCACTACTAGAACTCCTCCAGAAAATAGTCTGAGGTCTAATTGGGACTTCTTATGGGTGAGATCCCCTTGAAATTTTGGTGGATCTAGCACCATCAACATTTCTAGTGCTAGAAGGAGGGCCTAATGACGTGCAGTTTCCTCTCATTGAGTTTTGAACCTTTGCATACCTTTCATGGAGTCTTGCATTATTCTTCCTTCAAGGTGTTCTTCGAATCATGAACATGTCTCCATCTCAGGGAAGCTTTTCAATCTCTTGTCCACTGAAACATACGATGGTGAAGGCAAAGTGGCCTGGCATGAGCACTTACATAACTTCCTTTCCATGATTTATGAGGAAGATGACTTTACTGATGAACAGGCTAGTTTGCTGCTTGCATTCACTCTTCGTGAATCCCCATTTCGTTGGGTGCTCAGCCTAATGGCTGACACCGTACACTCATGTGAGCACTTTTGTGATCTTATTGAAGATACTTTCCATCATTTTGATCCAAACCATCTTAACCAGAAACTATTATAACAACAGAGGGCTCCGCATGAATCTGTTATTGATTTTTCGAAGCGCTTCCGTGACTTACAATTTCAAGATCCGAAGAGCTAGATGAAGTTCGCTTATCTCTGGGACTAGTTTGAGTACTTTATTAATAAACCTTCCCATCCCAAGAGGAAGCTTGATGTCAAGCCTTGCTCAACCTTCTTCACTGATGGAACTGCTCAATCCCATGTGGGAGCAGGCACTGTCTCAACAAACTATCTGCCTCCCTTTCATTCAACAATTCCACCATCGCCCAATGTTGTTGAGGATCATGTTCACACATCTGTTCATTCTTCACACCCTCCCAACATCACTCGATTTAATTTTTGCACATAATTGGTTGCGATTCCTTCGAGTTCCCATCTGCATTCTTTTATTTGACCTCCCTCTTCACACTTAGGTGTTGATGTTGTCTTGTGTTCATTGATTCTGAACTCTTCACTTGTAGTGAATGAGGAACAACCCAATGACGGAGTTGGTGTTGCACAACCAAAATGCATTGTCATTCATGAAGATTATGAGTGGGAGCTTGAACATCAACACTTGGCAAAGGATGAATCCCTTCCATCCAAGCCACCTATATTTCTTCCTAGCTTCTCTGATGAACTTGCCATCCATGATTTTGTATGTGTGTCTTCATCTATGGATGCACCTATTGTTGATTACTCGTAGGACTCACTGGATGATAGGCCATCATTTGACAATGGAGAGGATAAGTTACTCATTAAAAATCCACTTTAACCTTCATTTTTCTATTCCAAACACACAGAGGAAGAGTTCATTCACTTTTCATCTACCCCTCCGCGTGATTCGTCAAATCAGGAGGATGCCAACCAACATCCTGAATTTTATGATCTTTGTTGTCATGATCTCTTCACCTCATCATCTGATCACAATGTTGATTCACTCATTTTTAATCTATCTAAGCCACTAGTCTACGAAGATCCATCTGTCAACAAAGTCAAAACACCACATATCATTGAGGAAATTCAGCTCGAGCTGATGGTTATGTCATGCCTTCGTTTTCCTAAGGTTGGTTTCTCTTGTGCTCAGGAAATTGTTCAAACACTCAAGGATCCTCATCACTAATCTGTATGTACTCAAGATCAATATAACACTTAGATCACACTTCCTTCACTCGAACTACATGATCCCATTTCTCATGCATTGGAGGAGTCTTACAATGCAAGCACTCGTTCTAAACTCAAGTTGTCTTTGTTTCTTTCGTTTGCTTGCATGTCTCAATCAAGAGTGTGGTTTTCTTCAAAGTTGCATGTAGTGTCACACAACGCCATGATAAGTCCATGGACTATCCTTCATGCACATGCACTCACTTATGTCCCGTGGGCACTTTGAAACATGAAGTATGGCAGTCTTCACTGTTATATCTTTCTTGTATGTTGGTCTGCACAACTAGTTTACTTGCAGACCAAGCCTTCACCTACATGGGTCTACCAATGTGTCAGTGGCTGCATTAGAGGTATCACTTCATGTTCAGGCCCATGCAATGTTAGTGTAGCAGTAGGAGTAGTGTTTTCTTTCAGTTGTTTGCTTGCATGCTTGTTTACTTACATGCTTTGTTTTCTTGTTTGTTTGCTTGCTTGCCTTCTTTTACTTGTTTTGCTTTCATTTTTTCTTCCGCTCTTGCTTTGCTTTGTTTTTTGTTTCATCCATTCATAGGTTAGTTTGCATGAAACCATGTGTGACTCATGAAACGAGCTAGGTAAAGTACAAGAGTGTTTGTACAGCTATCGATACTTGGTTATCTATCATCTTTCCTTTGTATGATGAACTTGTTACTCTTAGTCCATGATACATGGAAGGAAACTACGTACTCTTCGAAGTGAATCTTGGTGTAAACACAATGTTTGCGTGCTAATTAGTGTCACCTTCTCTAGTCAATTGTTTTTGGGTTAACCCTTGTTAGCTCAGTCAAGTAGAGTAAGCTGAGGGGAAAAACATTCACAGGTACGTCAGAGATATAATAAAATACTTCTCTGCTAGAACAACCTCTTCTTCTCTGAATAATTTGAGATCCCTCTTCTGCCTCTGAAATGAATAAGTGATATGCATAGTGAAAATGAAAAATGAAAAAAATGAAAAGTAAAACAATTCAAAAAAAAAATGAATAAGGTGAAAGAAGAGAAAGGCTTCATATGCAAGGAGGTGATACAAGCAACTCCACTGGGGTACTAACTAGGCTCACTGGTAGTGGACACATGCTTGTGCTCCTATGTAACTCCACTAGGGAACTGTTCAAGCCTATTGGCAGTGGAGCAACACCACAAATGAAAATAAGATTCTGAAGACTATACTTCTTATCACTTATATGCCCCTCAACCCCAATTGAAACAATTATGTTTCCTTGGCTTTGATTGTGTCTCAATCTACCAAGATTTTGGCAGATACTACATCTTAAAATCAAGCTAGTGTGAAGATGAGATGAGATGAGAGCTAAACAATAATTCCAGAGGTATTAGAATTTCTTTTCACAAACAAGGTCCATTCAGAGAGCTGGACTTCTACTAGTGTGTCGCCAAGTGTTGTAGAGGCTACAACCACCATCCAAAATTTTTCCTTAGCCTGTCTTGGAGCCTCCTTACCAACTTTCACAGTAGCTTGCCTTTCTTCATCAAGTCCTCAAGCTTCAGTGTCTTTCTTGGTTAAAAGCAGCTTATCGATGACAGTTTGATCTTTTCCCTTCACATGTTGCTCATCCGGACTTGGTCAAGCTATACGATGAGTATCTTCCCTGTGAAATTTGTGCATTTCTAGAGGGAAACCAACCTTCCCTCCTGGAATTGTGAAATTCCCTCTAACAGCCCGCTGGGCTCCAGGATTGCACAATCCTGGAAACCAACCGTCCCAACAAGAATTTCACAATTTTTCCAATCAGCAGCCAGTTCAACCCAGGATTTGCATAAATCTTGGTAGCAATCAGATATTGGGGCCAAAAATTTCATAATTGCATTGGGCAGTCAGCCCAACTTACAGTCAAGAATGCACATTTTTCTCCAGCAATCAAGCAGTCTCTTGCATTTGTAGCTGAGATGACCAGTTCCCTTTGGGACTAAGAAAAATAGAATTACATGCATGGGCTATCTTTCCCAAGGCATCATGTAAAGGAATCCATTGTTTTAGGCATCTATGTTTAGCATTTGGAGGTTACATGCAAGGAACAATTCAGAAACCTCCATCCAAGTGCCACTTCCCCAAGATTTGTGGCATGCGCGTCAAAACCTCAATGTTATCAAAACTCATCAACTAGGCATTGTAGATATCATTCCTCACATCAACCTTGTAGCTCTAACATCCGACATCACATCTAGGAGTAGTCAGCAAATTCACTTCAACTGTTTTGGGGTAAGCTCACTTCCCAAGCTTTGTGATGTATTTTTGTCGCTTTTTGTGTATTCGCTTGTGCGAGTGTCATTTATTTGATTTATTTGAACACTTGATATCGTTTACATGCATACTAACTTGTCTTAGCCGTTTTCAATTTTCATTGCTATCTCCATGTTGTCACATGCATGAAACTATTTTGCATGGACATTCACCTAAGTGGTGAATGACCTCACCCACATGCATATTGATATGTTTGTTCAATCCTCCATTCATGTTTTTCATGCACTGTTTATCAATTCTACTATCACTTAGTGTCGCCATGAATTTCATCGACTTACTTGCATTCAAGGCCCATCGGTGAGTCGGGCCAACCTTGGCCTGACCTCAGCCTTCACCAAGGCTGCATTGTGTAATATAGAGAAGGAAGGCTCACCTTCCTCTCTAGATTTTCTCATTCTAGCCCAACACTGGCCTCCTATACTAAATTGGGAATTTTTGGATGTCAGTGGCTGCTTGACCCAAAATATTGCACAAATTTTCCCCTGGGCTAGCAGTCCTTCCTAGTTGGGATTTCTCCTTACACATTCCCAACAAATAACTACCTTACTAGATTGTACATTGTGTAGTTCCAGCAGTCAGTGAGTCTCCCAGCAGCTCAAACTACGCCTTGTGCACTCTTGGGAGTCGATGTCCCGACCTCCCAGCCGAAGTTTTGCAACATTCATGATCATTCGCCTAGGTATGTTGCAAGTCAGTTCCCATGTTCATTTTGGTTTTCAACTTACAGATTGCTTGATATGATTGTTGCCATGTGTCTAGGTGTCACAGGTGTTCATCTTCCTTTCAACAGTATAGGTATGATGGTTTCCAAGAGAGAAAAGACTAAGACACCATTTAGAGCATGCTTGGGGATGTAGTCAATCAAGTGTCCATGGGCTTACCTACTCACGAAGACATCAAGTTTTTTGTGGACAAGGACATCAAGTAGTAGCATCACAATGAGCAACATCATGAACAATAGCTGAAGGTAGCATACCGGATGCAGCGAATACAACAAATTAAGTGAACACTACGAATACAAGAGGAAGGTTGTTGACAACATAGAGGCAGAGAAAAGTTGAAGATCAAGAATATCCACTGATAATAACATAAAATTTAGAGGCTCAGGCTATGAAGTGACAATGTGACATGAAGATCATGTGAAGGTAGAATATGGAACAAAGAAGGACTTGCATGTGATGAAGCAACAACTGAGGAAGAAAATTAAGCTGCACAGACAGTCCAATGAGTTGTAGTAGGAACAAGAACATCAGTTGGTGCAGCTTACACTCATGGATGAAAATGCACTAGTACAAGTTAAGGATCCAACCCAGCAACTGACATAGAGAAAACATGGTGAGTAGTGTTGTTGATCGCATGCAAAGGATCTGGCAGCATGCATTTCATTGAGCGCATGGATGCAATCCAACCCATTCAACACAGTCAGCAAGGTGAAGACAAGAAGCAAGTCCAACTGGGGATGAACATGTACTTCGTCAAGTTGATGTGCGTGACCACTAGCACACACTTGGAGATCAGCATAGACACTATGTATCATTGTGTTTTTGGTTCAACCATACCCAAGAAGTTCATGTGTATGTTAGAATACGAGTTGGATGAAAGGTGTTGAACCAATGCACCGGTTGTAACATAGGCAAGAGTTCACTTCAACAAGATGTCAGCATGAGGTGCATGCACACCATCATGGATGACCAAGCTTGGAATCAACTCACCACCTTCACCATCATAAGCATGTCAAAAAGCTGGTCTCACCATAGCAAACCAAGTGTAAGTGATGTATTGCTTGGCTTGCTCATGTCACGTTGTCTCACATGAGTACATGTGAATTGTAACATTGAGTCATGTCAAGTGTAAGTCAAGTGTCAATAGTTGGACATAACAGCCATAGAGTAGGTAAAGAGTCATGAGAGTGGTTGAACTGTCATATAGGGGAATGTGAAGGGTCACCCCACTCTTTCCGATAAATAGTCTGTCATAACTCATTGTATAGGCTTTCGGTGAGCCAAGCTTCTACTAAGACTATCTTGAAGAAGGCTTGGACAATATTGTAATGCACCTTGGCTTCTCCACTGCACAAACCTAGTACATCTCTTTGGAGGAGCAGGCAGATGTGGTTGTAATGTTCCACTGATGGGGCTAGCAAGTTTACATGGTGTATTGTATGATTATGACTTAAACTTGTTTAATAATAAGAGCCAACACTTTTTCATTCATATGTTGTTATTATAGCTGGACTCTTCCAATTGCCTTAATGATATATGTTGTTTAACTTACATACTTGTATATGAACTGATTTGTATGAATTTATATGAGCCTTGTTGTTAATGTGTTTCATATGTTACTAATGATGTCACCGT
This sequence comes from Pinus taeda, assembly GCA_000404065.3. Lineage (NCBI taxonomy): Eukaryota > Viridiplantae > Streptophyta > Pinopsida > Pinales > Pinaceae > Pinus > Pinus taeda. The sequence continues at coordinate 188,966 of APFE031232742.1, read as the reverse complement.
CCATGTCGACTGTGCTACCAGGCATTAGACAAACCTTTCTCTGAACCTTGTTATATCAACATTCACACTCATCTTGGACTGATCCATAAATGTTTTTCATGTTATCTTTCCTTGTATGTTGTGACTGCCGCATTCGTGTTGACTGCTCTGTCGGAAGCTGTGCATTTCCTTTGTGTTGTGTGTTCCTAGCTGAGTTGGGTTTGATCCCTTTCAACCTAGAACTCACCGTCACCATCCTCTCCCTTTGAAGTGTTGGAAGCTCTCATACTCATTCCTTGACTCTCTGCATCAATCACACCCTTGCTACTGACAGAGTTATCTTACTTTCCTCTGTGCGACATCGTGGTTAAGGCATTACCTTACGACCCATTGCTAGGACTCCTACGCCAAACATTTGGAGGTCTAATTGGGACTTCTTACTGGGGATATCCCCTTGACATGTTGGCAGGTCCAACACCTTCAACGGGTAGGTATGTTTATCTCAAAGGTGTCTGCACTATCTATGCTAATACATACAACCAAGGATAGAAGTAAGGAACGGAAATAAATGTTTCTAAACCAATTGTAGAAATTGAAATCTCATCCAAAAATGAAAAATAATTCTAAAAGAATGAAATCACACTTTATGTTTTACTAAGAAATGAGTGCACCAGACACAATATTAGTGAATGAACCAACTAATCAAATATTATAGCTTAAATCAATCATGTGTAACAACATATCATACATTTGAAAAATAAAAGTAAATCTTCTCTATGAATTATACAAAAACAATAATAACTTCACACTTACAAAAATAAATAATTAATCTACTGCTACAACTACTACTGCAATCCCCACTAAAGAGGAGGGCCCTTCCTCCCTATCAAGGCGTAGGGATGAAATAAGAAGTAGTTAGGAATTCAACACTGAATCTATAAAAGCATCACCAACGATGTTCTTGTATAAAGAGAGTTCTGAGTTACAGAATCAAAATGATGGTACTAACTTGTGTTGCCTTATGTTCCCTTCCATGGAACTAGATTGTTTTATAAAGTTTACGTGCCCAAAATATGGAATAGTTTAGTCATCACAATCTTACAATTCTCATGCTGATCAATATTAAAAGAAAATATAAATTGTTACAAGTGCTTTCTAAATACAAGGCCTATTCAAGTTACATCATTTTCTAAAATCATAATTGCCTAGATTCTTTGACTACCCATAGATAATTCATGCTTCTCAACAGTGTCTCATGAAATATTACCCATGGTCTTTCACAATTGTAATGTAACAAGATCTTGTGGTATAACAACAACTTGAGGTGTAACAATAACTTCAAGCATAACAACAATGGTGTGTAACAACAAATCGTCAAAACATAATTTTGATTTAACAACACAACTTTCCATCCTTTGGTCTTGAATTCATGGGAAACACTTGAAAGAAAAAGAGCCAGAGAACTTCTTCTACATCTACCGTGGTTAGCAATAAAAAATATATCACTCCATTCATATTTAATAAAAATGGAAAAATAATTTGTCGTAACACGAGTTACTTCTTATAACTAGGAAAAGTTATAATTAGGACATAAAGCTCATAAATTCAAAGGTAAAATCGTCAAAAATGGGGGAAAGAGGTATCTAAGGTATGCCCAAAAGTTGTACCCAACATCTCCCCCTAACTTAAGCAATTGTATGTCCTAATGGAAAATTCTGAGATATTGTTGTTGTACCTCCACTATATATCTGTAAAGTTGTAAGCCTCTACAATATCGCCATAAACAGACATGTAGCCTTGAGTGGCCATCAACTGATGTAGCCAATATTCCTCCTCATATTCACATAGCTAATAATGGTGTTGATACTCCTCCACTAACAGCCAAATAAATGGATATTTAAACTTGAGACCTATCCAGAAGGCTCTGAATGATCTCGCAATCTAGGCATACTCTGGGACCCATGTAATAGTAACCATGAAGTTTGGAAACACAAAAGGGTCACCCTCCTATAGGCCTACACTACTGGCCTCGGTGCATTTAATGCACTCCGCTAGTGCTTAACTCTTCAACGGTGTAAAGAGGTTGAGGCATAATCCCATGATTCTCCTTCTATAGATATATCATTTCTCTCTGATGTCCAGAGTACTAAAAAATCTCTTAAAATCATGCCTCAACTATGTATACATTCTTGGTTCTGCCCTTATCCACAATGCTAGATTTTCTTTGTTGGTGTCTGCTAACTTCATGGATAGGTGCCATTCTATCTAATTTATCATGAAAGAAATAAAAGCATGCAACTGCAGGTCCCCCATGTAGGAGAAAATTCATGCAACCATGTGCAAACTAGCATGCAAACTATATTATGAAGAAAATGTTCGCATAGTAAGTTTTCATCATTAAAACCGCAAGCACATGAAACTTACAAAAGGTATCAGGTATAATTACCCAAATACAATCTATTTTCATAGGGGACCTTCAACTAAAAAAATAAAATATTTCCCAGAAAAAGACTAGCTAGGATGGAGAGGGCCTTCTATACCCTAATAAATTTAGGGAAAGTTCATACAACTTGTGTTTATCATTTGATAAATCCCAAACATGTTGGTGTAACAGCTGCATTTGCTTCTCCTTCTCCTTCCTGTCTTCCTTATTTTCCCATATTTCCCATTCTTTTGCCAATTTATTCTCAGCATAGTGTTCCTTGAGCGAATCTATAACTTTCTATGTTCTTCTTGTGAGATCACTCCCTTTTGTAAGGAGAGTGCCTATTGTTTTCATTTCAGGATTCTAATATCAATAAAAAAATTTCCGAACACCATCCTGCTCCAGGACCATGTGTCTCTTCATTTTCAATATCACTCGGGTGTGTAACAACATCTTGAGGATCGAGTTATTCTACTTTGGTTATCGGTTTCTGTGTACCAAATTCATCGTCAGTAGGTTCTTATGGTTCAACTCTTTCTTTTTCTTCCTAAGTAGCCTCTACCACTACTGTTGGTTATTTTGTAGCAATAGTATCGCTGACAGGTTCTTGTTTATCATCTTCCAGGTTGATTACAATGGTATGCTTCATTTCAGTTGTTGCTTCTTGTGTAACAACATCTTATTTAATGGGTTCTTGTGTAACAACTTCCCAGGGTTTGGTTTGAGTTTCTGTCAAAATGGTGTTTGCAACACAAACTTTGTATCAAACTGTTGCTAGATTCTTAGCACATGTTGCACATATAGATCCTAGTGTGGTTTTTTCCCTCATTTTGTCTACAACCTCTACTAAGGTGTCTAGACCCGGGACTAGTGCTTCTACTTTCCTCTCCTCTAATTTCTACCTTAATCTTTCATTTTATTTTTCTGAATTTTCAATTTTATGCAGCAAAAGTTGGGTCTTGTTGTTACCTGATAGAGGGACCTCTTCCGAATGGGCCTTTCCCCTTCTTTCTATTTCCTTATATCCTTGTGCTTACTTTGCTCCTTTCAAAATGGAGGTGAAGGTTCTGGCTGTGAGATAACTTTCACCCTCTTCTTTGGTATCCTACTACCTATCGACTTCTCTAAGGATCTTTTCTTAATCCTACCTCCTGAGAATTTCCATTGTTCTTTAGTCTCCCTAGCTTCCCTTAGAGCATCCTCGGAGATTTTCGCTTGACTTCACCGGGAAGTCCTCGTCTTTCTACTCATATCCTACCTTGGCGTTCCAATGCATACAACACAATTAACTTGATGAGGCCATGGTTGGTAATTAACTCTCTGGGTATGTAGCAATCTTCATACCAGCAGACATGTGGATTATATTTTATAGCATGAAATATCGGAGATTGACCAGCTGTCTCTATCGAAGGTGGTTTAACAATGGAAAATGGTAGTGGAACATGATCATTGCCCTTCCTTCCCAAGTAATGTACTTGATGATGTGCAAGGTGACGTCTCCCCATGGCTGAGGGAGTGATAAACTATCAGTTCCCCTTCTTTTTTGCTCCAATTTATCTTCTCGTCACATGAAATTTTCCTTAAAGGAGGGGTCATTAATATTTCGGTTGAACCACCTTTTTCCCCTTGGCCTACAATGTTGTTACTTGGGCAATTACTTCTTCTGTAACTTCTAGTTTCAACCTGCTAACCTTTGTCTAGCTTCTATTTAGGCTTTTAGCAAATTACATGGAAAACGACTCCTCTGATCCCTTAAGTCGCTCAAAGAACTCAAACCATCCTGTTTCCTTACAAACTTGGCATGCTACAGGATAATTTTCCAGTTCTTCAATCGAATTGGGCTCATGCCTGACTGTTTCTCGTCCCATAATTGTTTCGGTTACTGCACTCTGTGTTTTCTCTATTCTTTCTCTAATAATTTTGAAGTGAGGGTGCAATGCTTTGGTGAGGTTGATATAAGGCAAGTGATGTAGGTAATAAAAGCAGGAATTTCATATTAAGGGGGACCATACTGCACACATTATGATCTCATGAATGATCGTGGATCATGGAGGTCTCTCTTAAATGTGATTTAATCGTCGACATGATTGGCATAAAGAGATAACAATAATTGTAGGGTTAATAATTATTACAAGATTGTCCTTTTAATTTTAGTTTTAAATCCCAGATCGTGAAATGATTCGCCCTCCCCCCGAGTTTAATGCAATGATCATCCTCAGCCATCAAAAAAGGTTCCATGTTAATTTCCATAAATGTTAAACAAGGGAAAAAGTGATATATCTTTTGCGTGATGTACCTAAGGTGATGTGGCGAAAGGGTACTGGTGAAAAGGTACTAGCAATATAATTAATTTCGGCGATGTTGTCCTGGTTTTGTAATTCTCTCTTGTAGCAAGATGCTGATGAATGATATTTATTGCAACAAATGATTTGGCCTGGGTCACTGCTGCCAGCTGTTATTTGTTGCAGATGTAACAGTAAATACAATTGCTAACACTATTTCTTTATAAAATTCTTATTTAGACTACTCTTACAGATACTTACAAAAATTTGAAAAGAACAAGAAAAGACTTAAACTTGTAGCAACATATTGTAAGATCTGAATGAGATAAAAGATGTTGTTATAGAAAGAAAATAATGTGTAATGGTTACCACATGGTGGTTTTCAACTATCACAATTTGTCTTTCTGTGCCGCTATAAGAGATTTTCATAGTCAGATTCTTATTTACATATTTGTATTACATTTATTTTTTATGTTTTTTTCCTTCTTTTTTTTTATTTTTTTTATTTCTTTTACTGGGTGTAATAGCTGCCAAAAAAAATTGGTTTTCAAATGTTAAACTTATTAGAAAATTAAAAATTTGGCAGCGTAGGAGAATTTTCCCCTACCTCTGTAATCTGAAGTTTAGGATCCTCAATAATGTTGATGAATGAATCCTTTGAAGTGGGTCGGTTATATAGTCGAAGATGGTGCCCATTAGCGAGTAATGGTGTCCTAGCACTATCAATGGTAACTAAATTCATAGTCCCCTTGTCAAAGCCTATGTCAAATTCATAAGGACCTAGCCACCTGGTACAAAGCTTCCCTTTGAAATCCTTGAATCTTGATTCATATAATAGATCCCAATCTCCTTTTTGAAACTTCTTCTCTTTAATGAGTCTATCGTTCCACTTAGCCCTTTGTTGTTGAATGATGTCTATATGCTGAATAATAGCTAGCCTTTTCTCATCTAGCTCATTGATTTGATTCAACTATTGCTTATGTGTTGTTTCCAGATCCAAGTTCACCTATAGCACTATTCTTAACGTCTTGATTTCAAACTCTATGGTAAATAACGAACTTTTACAATACATTAGTTTGTATGGTGAGAAACCTGTAGTATTCCTCCATGTAGTCATGTAGTCCACAATGCCTCTCAGAGTTCATTAGCCCAATTCCTTCGATGGTTGGCCACAATATTGGTAAGAATTCCCTCAATAACCTTGTTGGTGCTCTCCACCTGACCATTCTCTTGTGGATGATAAGGTGAAGTAATCCTATGACATATTTTGTATTTTTCAACTAGCTTCTGATCGATTGAGATGTGAATTGGGGCCTTCCATCTGTGACCATTTCTCTGGGTATCCTAAAGCGAACAAAAATTTCTTCAAACAAAAAGTGTAAAACAGTCTGCTCTGTGGCTCTAGTCAATGCCTTCACCTCGATTCATTTTGTGACATAGTCTGTGCAGACTAGGATGTAGGACTTTTGTTGGGATGAAGGGTTAATTAGTCCTACAAAATCTAGGGCCCATTTCTCAAATCGATATAAAACTATTTAAGGTCGTAATGGAATCACATCTAATTGGAGTTGTTGACCCATTTTGTTGTAGTTGTGACATCCCTTCATAAATTTCTTAGCATCCTAAAATATTGTGGGCGAATAATATCTTGTTAAAAGCACCTTGTATCCTATCCTCTTATTTGAAAAGTTTCCTCCACAAGGTTCCTCGTGACAATATCTAAGGATATCAAAGATTTCATCCTCCCTCACACAACACCTAATCTAATGATACGACCCAGTGTGATAGAGATTTCCCTCAATCCAAGAATATCTAGCACTTTGCTGGACAATTATTTTCTTTTCTCTAGAGGATAGGTATTCTGGAAATATTCCCACAATAAGATAATTCTCTTGTTTGCCTACCACGGTGAGTGAGTTGAAATAGAAAAAAGGTATTCATCATGAAAATAATCTTCAATAGACCCACATTCATCACCGACAGTTAGCCTAGAAAGAAAATCAGCCATTACATTATCTTTCCAATGTTTATCTAGGATTGTTATATCAAATTCCTATAATAGAAATAACCACCATGTAATCCTACCATTACTGACTGGTTTATTCATTGAAAATCGAATGGCAGAGTGGTTAGTGTGTACAAATACTTGATATCCTGTAATGTAGTGTCGAAATATTTTGATGGCATGCACTATTGCAAGGAACTATTCCTTTGTCACCATGTGATTGAGTTCAACTAGAGTCAATTTATTGCTTATGTAATAGACAATATACAACTCTTTGTCCTCCAGCTGGCCCAATACAACCCCCATAGCAATATCAGATGCATTTGTAGCTATGTGAAATGATAGAGTCTATTTTAGTACTCGCAAAATAGGAGTTGTTGATACATAGTTATTTAATTCCATAAAGGTCTACTCGCACTTCCATGTCCATACGAATTCCACATCTTTCATAAGTAAGGATGATAAAGGAGATGCAATCTTTGAGATTTTTCTATAAACTTGCTATAGTAACCTGCATGGCCCATAAAACTATGTACTTCTTTCTATGTCTTGGGAATTTGGATTTTCATGATTACCTCTATCTTAGCAAAGTCTACTTTAATCCCATCAGCAGAAATAAGATGTCCCAACATAATCCCTTGATTCATCATATTGTGACACTTTATAGTACTCAAAGAAATATTAGTCTTCACACATCATTCTAATATTTTTTTAAGATTAGCTAATGTTGTTTCAAAGGTATCGTGGTCATCCATGAATATTTCTAGACAGTCATTCAACATATCCAAGAAAATTCCCAATATTTGCCTTTGGAAAGTTGCTGGCACATTACAAAGTCCAAAAGGAAGAACCCTGTATGTGAAGGTTCCCCAAGGTTAGGTAAAGGTTATTTTATCTTGATCTTTTGGGGAAATTTGTATTTGATTGTAACCACTAAACCCATCCAAAAATGAAAAAAAATATTCCAGGATAGGGTATGAAAGACCTGATCTATGGATGGAAGAGGGAAATGGTCCTTTTGTGTGGATTTATTGAGTTCTCTATAATATACATAGACTCTCCACTTGCCATTGTTTTAAGGCACAATGACAAGTGGGGATAACCATTGAATATCAGAAATTGGATAAATTAAGTTGGCATTTAGGAGTTTCTGCAGTTCTTATTTCACTACCTCCTTTAGTCTAGGGTTCATACGTCATTGTGGTTTTCTAGCTGGATTTCACTCATCCTTTAAATAGATGTGGTGATTGCATAGGTTGGGGTGGATCCCTTTCATGTCTATACAATCCCATGCAAACAACTTTTTCTACTTCTATAACAGCTATAACAACAATCTTCTTTTCTCAATACTCAAGTTTGGACTAAGATTTAGATATTTACCTGGTTATATTTGAGTTGGATTGTTCAAAGCTAAGGTCTTCTACAACACCTTCCTCCCCCAAGTCCTCAATAGAAGTAACAAAAAGTAAATTACTAATAAAACTATTTATGATATGATCCTCTCTATCATCCTTAAAGTACTGGGCATTCATGACGGTGAGAAGTGGCTGAGATTAATCTAATTTAGGTTTGAATTCATCTCATAAGGGGTTTCTCATATCCATACTTGGTTTTGATGGGGGGGTAGAGACTGGGGTTATTTGTGGCCAGGCCATCTGTAATTATCATAGACCCTGACTTGCATCTTATGAATGTGTCTGTAGTGGCTAGCCAAGCCCTCCCTATAATCAAAGGATGCTCCCCCAGGTTTGATTTAGTTTGTAAAATAAGGAAGTTAGCTGGATATCTCCAAGAGTCCACTATGATCACTACGTCCTCTAACACTTCCTTAGGTTTGGTACAAGACCTATTTGTTAATTCCAACACCGTAGGTGTGTATCCTAGTCTCTGTAACTCTAATTTAGTGAAGAGATCCTTAGTCATGACATTAATGGATGCCCCTAAATCAATCAATGTATTAGTAATGGGATTGTCATCGATGTAAATAGTGACTGTGGGATTTCCTCAATCATTGTATTTGGTTAAGAGAGGCTAATCAGTTATCAATTTAGACAAATTTCCCATCGCATGAAAAATAGCGGGGTGCTTAGGCTTCCACCCAAGCTTTTCAACACACAGATCTGTTACTATTTTTGCATAGATAGGTACACCTTTAATAGCCTACAGTAGAGGAATCTGTATGTGTAAATTTTTTAATTCCCTAAGTAAATTAGATTCTAGGTGTGAATTCTTCCCAACTTTGCCTAATCTTTGGGGATACAAAGGATCCTTAGTTATCATAGTCGAGTCACTTGTTACAGGTGTATTTATTTTACTCAAATTAGTTGTTATAGGCACAACAATTCTTTCTGAGTTAGTTGTTATAGGTGTGACAACATCATCAAGATATGAGGTATCTTCTCTCGGTGACTCACATTCTTATTCAGTGGTAATAGGAGACTATTTTGTGTTAATCACTTTCCCTAACTTAAGATGAAATTCATTACATCTGACAAGAGTGATGTAATAATTATAGAAGGTAGTCGGGTGCTCAATGTTTTGGGGTGCCTTATTATTTGGGATAGGTTGCATAGGTAATTGGGGTCATATAGGAAGTGTAGAAGCAGGTGTTTGAAGAGGTGGTAGTTGTAATTTATTTTGCATTAGCATTGTAGGAGGGGATGGAACTAGGGAATTTCCTCTCCAATTCTGATTCCAAGGACATGACTGAGATGGAGGGTATTAGAAAGTTGGAGAGGGAGACCATTGGTTCCAAGGTGAAGGAAATTGTGCTAGAGGAGGAGTAGAATACTGCGAAGGGAATTGTTGCGCATTGTATATATTATTGCATGGATTAAAAGAAGAGAAGTCTTGAGACATACCCAGAGATTGTGGTTTCCATTGTTTCCTGGATCCAATCAAATAGGAAGACTGAACTTCCTCACTTGATTCTTTCAGCATTGCTTTCAATCTAGCAAGCTCCAGACAATAGCCCGTAGAATGCTCTAGATCACATATGTTGCACAAGATGATGTTGTTTACTCTAGCTGGATTTCACTCATCCTTTAAATAGATGTGGTGATTGCATAGGTTGGGGTGGATCCCTTTCATGTCTATACAATCCCATGCAAACAAATTTTTCTACTTCTATAACAGCTATAACAACAATCTTCTTTTCTCAATAGTCAAGTTTGGACTAAGATTTAGATATTTACCTGGTTATATTTGAATTGGATTGTGCAAAGCTAAGGTCTTCTACAACACCTTCCTCCCCCAAGTCCTCAATAGAAGTAACAGAAAGTAAATTACTAATAAAACTATTTATGATATGATCCTCCCTATCATCCTTGAAGTACTGGGCATTCATGACGGTGAGAAGTGGCTGAGATTAATCTAATTTAGGTTTGAATTCATCTCATAAGGGGTTTCTCAAATCCATACTTGGTTTTGATGGCGGGGTAGAGACTGAGGTTATTTGTGGCCAGGCCATCTGTAATTATCATAGACCCTGACTTGCATCTTATGAATGTGTCTGTAGTGGCTAGCCAAGCCCTCCCTATAATCAAAGGATGCCCCCCCAGGTTTGATTTAGTTTGTAAAATAAGGAAGTCAGCTGGATATCTCCAAGAGTCCACTATGATCACTACGTCCTCTAACACTTCCTTAGGTTTGGTACAAAACCTATTTGTTAATTCCAACACCGTAGGTGTGTATCCTAGTCTCTGTAACTCTAATTTAGTGAAGAGATCCTTAGTCATGACATTAATGGATGCCCCTAAATCAATCAATGTATTGGTAATGGGATTGTCATCGATGTAAATAGTGACTATGGGATTTCCTCAATCATTGTATTTGGTTAAGAGAGGCTAATCAGTGATCAATTTAGACAAATTTCCCATCGCATGAATAATAGCGGGGTGCTTAGGCTTCCACCCAAGCTTTTCAACACACAGATCTGTTACTATTTTTGCATAGATAGGTACACCTTTAATAGCCTGCAGTAGACGAATCTGTATGTGTAAATTTTTTAATTCCCTAAGTAAATTAGATTCTAGGTGTGAAGTCTTCCCAACTTTGCCTAATCTTTGGGGATACAAAGGATCCTTAGTTATCATAGTCGAGTCACTTGTTACAGGTGTATTTATTTTACTCAAATTAGTTGTTATAGGCACAACAATTCTTTCTAAGTTAGTTGTTATAGGTGTGACAACATCTTCAAGATATGAGGTATCTTCTCTCAGTGACTCACATTCTTCTTCAGTGGTAATAGGAGACTATTTTGTGTTAATCACTTTCTCTGACTGAAGATGAAATTCATTACATCTGACAAGAGTGATGTAATAATTATAGAAGGTAGCCGGGGGCTCAATGTTTTGGGGTGCCTTATTATTTGGGATAGGTTGCACAGGTAATTGGGGTCATATAGGAAGTGTAGAAGCGGGTGTTTGAAGAGGTGGTAGTTGTAATTTATTTTGCATTAGCATTGTAGGAGGGGATGGAACTAGGGAATTTCCTCTCCAATTCTGATTCCAAGGACATGACTGAGATGGAGGGTATTAGAAAGTTGGAGAGGGAGACCATTGGTTCCAAGGTGAAGGAAATTGTGCTAGAGGAGGAGGAGAATACTACCAAGGGAATTGTTGAGCATTGTATATATTATTGAATGGATTAAAAGAAGAGAAGTCTTGAGACATACCCAGAGATTGTGGTTTCCATGGTTTCCTGGATCCAATCAAATAGGAATACTGAACTTCCTCACTTGATTCTTTCAGCACTTCTTTCAATCTAGCAAGCTCCAGACAATAGCCCGTAGAATGCTCTAGATCACATATGTTGCATAAGATGATGTTGTTTACTCTAGATTTCTTTATGGAATGCTTCTCCCTACATTTCAGGCAAAACATAGCTAAATCTATATCAGCTTCAACCTATGATTTCTTCATTGGTTTTGTCGTTATCTGAGTAGATAAGGTATTAAGGAGATAAGTTTTAAGTTTTCTGAATAGATTTCCGATCTCAGCTCTGTTCCCACCTCCATTTGCAAATTTATGTGTTCCGACATAGGCATCTCGTACCATGCTTCTTCCTCTCAATGACCCTCTCGAGCATCTTAGGCAGAGACGTATTATCTCATCAAATGATTCTTGAGATATGTCTCCCTTTCCTAATAGATTTAGGGTATCAAACCATTCATCTCTCATTCACCTTATGAATATGGTCTTCACGATTTATGGATCTAAATCACTATGTTTAAATCTCTGCAAGTTATAATGGAATCATTCCACATAATCATCCAATTTTTCTTCCTCCATATGTGTAATCCTGAATATTTCTTCCCTCAGGTCCTTGGTCCAACAATAGTCCTGATACGTGGATAGGAACGTATATTTCATGTCACCCCATGTTTGAATAGTAGTAGAGCCTAGTCCCATAAACCATCTCAATGCTACTCCTTTTAGCATAGGAGGGATCAATTTTCGTTCTTGAGAATCCAAAGTATAATCATATCTCTTGCACAAGACATCAAATTCAAACAAGAAGGTGTTAGGGTCTTCTATAATTACTACTTGAAAAGATGGAAGAGATGACAGAGGAATATTTTTCATGGGAGGTTCACCCCTTATATCGCCTATTGGGAACTCAAAGGTGGTAATGGTGGAATCTCTTCTGTTTTCGTTATTTGTATTCCCCCCCCCCCCCATAGTTGATCCTCCTAACCTTTTCTGTGATGAGTCTCCTTCTTTAGACTGTCTACATGATTGTTCTGTGGGTGAAGATTTGTGAGATAGTTCATGCTGCTCTGATGCTACATATTTCATCACATGACCTGAATTTGGATATTAATAAGTAAATGAATGATTTTTGGATTCAATCCCTTGGTGCTCCCCACTAGTTTCACTTGGCCCTCAAACCTAAAGTCTTGACCACTAGTTCCCCCCTGTTGTTCTTGAATTGAGATTACCGTTTGGGAGTGGGTACACTAGTTGGAGGATGTTGAGGTCTAGAGATAGAGGAATCAGATGCTTCTGGCCTTACTATGGGGGTATTACCTTTTTTTGGCCCTGTTTTTCTTGTATCCCTCTATGAGATTGACTGTTCTTTCTCTAACTTTGAGATTAGTTCCTAAATAAATATTTTTCTCCCCAAATATACACTCTTCTTGTACCTTTTATTACCCTTTTTACCTGTGATTTATTAGAGTGGTCATGTTTTGGTATCTATGCTACTCGTAGACCTTACACATGGACCCTATGTGTTTATTTCACACCATAATTGTCTCGGCTTCTACAGTGGTGAGCTCACTCAGATATATTAGAGTGATGCATAGATTCTTGCCTCTTGTCTTACTGTCCAACACCTATAAAGCTCAAAACACGTATAAAGAAAAACAAAAATTTTCACACACCCTAAGTGTCCTAATAATCATAGTGGTGAGCCTGCCCAGGTATGTTAGAGTGATGAACAGGTTCTTACCTATTGTCTTACTGCCCAACACTTGTGCACTAGAAACACTCTATTAACGAAACACACTTGCCTAATTGTACCATCCATTGCCTTCCCCGACAACGGTACCAAAATGTTGTACTAGTTTAATCACTATTTAATTGGTTGAACCACAACTATTTAATTGTCAACCAGGTTAGGTATGTTTATCTCAAAGGTTTCTGAACTATCTGTGTCGATACATACAACCAAGGATAGAAATAAGGAACAAAAAGAAATTCCTTTGAACCAATTGCAAAAATTAAACACTCATGCAGAAATAAATAAACATTCTACAGGATTGAAATCAAACTTCATGTTTTACCAAGAAACACGCATGCCACACACAATATCAATGACTGAACTAGCTGATCAAATATTATAGCTTATATCAATCTTGTGTAAGAACATATCATAAATTTGAAAAGCAGAAGTAAATCTTCTCTATGAATTATACAATGACAATAATAACTTCACACTTACAAAAAACAAATAATTAATCTACTACTAGAACTATTACTACAATCCCTGCAAAAGAGGAGGGCCCAGGGATGAAATAAGAACTAGTTAGGAATTCAACACAGAATCTATAAAAGCATCACCAATGATGTTCTTGTATTAAAAGAGTTTTGAATTACAAAATCAAAATGACAGTACTATCTCTTGGTTCCTTACGTTCCCTTCTATAATGTTCACATGCCCAAAATAGGGAACAAATCAATCATGAGAATCTTACAATTCTCATGTTGATCGATATTAAAAGAAAATAGGAATAGTTACAACTACTTCCTAAATACAAGACATATTCAAGTTAAATCATTTTCTAAAATCATAACCACTTAGATTCTTTGGCCGCCCACATATAATTCATGCTTCTCGATAACTATCTCGTGAAATAGTACCAACGGTCTTTGATTGTTTCAGTGTAACAACATCTTGTAGTGTAACAACAATGGTCTATAACAACAAATCCTCAAAACATATTTGTGAATTAACAACATATATGTCCATCCTTTGGTGTTGAATTCATGGGAAACACCTAAAAGAAAAAGAGCCAAAGAATTTCTTCCACATTTACCCTAGTCAGCCATAAAAAATACATCACTTCATTGATATTTAACAAAAATGGTAAAATAGTATGTCACAATAAGAGTTTCTGCTTATAACCAGGAAAATCGATAAATAGGATGCAAATCTCATGGGTCCAAAGGTAAAATGGTCAAAATGGGGGAAAGAGGTATCTAAAGTATTCCCAAAAGCTACACCCAATGCACTCCTCACGACATCTACTTCACAATACACTCAGTATATATTTTTAGCCCTTTTCATTCAGTATAGACATAGTGCTCACCACACCTTGTTAGGTCATCAACCACCACATTAATTTTTACTAAGGAACACTAATGTTCAATTAAAAACATAAGTATGCGACTAGTTCACTCAACCTCTGGTACAGGTATGGCCTCCATTATGTTGACACATTTGATTACTTAGCCTTTGTAATTGAATTAATTATGCGACTGACCTACTAAGTATTCTTCCACAATGACAATTAATTCCCATTCAAATAGTAGAATCAATAAGTTATTCCATTAATTTCTACATGTATTAATAGCATTGGTCTTCAATGGTGAAGACATACTTTTACATGGAAATGTGAGATTTTTTCTGATCTTGAACAATCAACAATCTTATCCATTTAATTCTTCATGGTGTTCAAGGAAGAACAAGGATGGTTTGTTTAGTTTGAGCTAGGCTCACTAAATTATTTGGTACATTCTGGCCCTTGCACCTTATTTTCGTGTTCTAGAAAATTGTCTATTATTACTCATTAAATGATTTTCCTATTGCCGCTACTTTGTAGATCTAGCTATTGACTTATCCATCCCTTGAACCATACACCAATGGTGCCATGTTCTTTGTTATTAGTTCTAATGCCTATAGTTGAAAACAGGTAAAACTGTTGTAAAACATAGACCTAAGTGCTTCTTTGAACTATAGTGTTGAGGGCTTAAAAACCATGCAACAAACCTTTTGTGCCCTCGACCACACATCTAGATAGAATGAAGTCTTGGCCACAAACTTAGCCTCTAGACTTCACTTCCGGATCATGTGTAGTGTAGGGTCCACTCACTACATGCATTAGCCAATTAAAGGCCTGCTAGATTGACTTATAATGCCACTACAATGCCCTTCCATCCAAGGTCCTTTTCTTTATTTTTGGCCTGAAGGCTTATGGTTGCTTAACAAAAAAAATCACCACATAAAAAAAGCATAGGCACTCCTTCCACCATTTGATGAGACCATTATTTGTTAGGCCAATCTTCATATCCCTGCTCTATTACACCGACAAAAACCTTAGTGTGCCTTTTCTCTTCTCCATGGTAACCTTATGGGCTTACATGTCCCTTCACGCTACCTACCTTCACTTCCCATTGGCCCTCACATCTACTGCATTGGCTCAATGACTCACCATCCTACTTCTCCTCTCTATGCGCCACTCAGAGCTTTTGGGGTAAACATGTCGGAATGACATGTCCCATGGGACCCCTGTTGCAACCATGCAAGCCAATAAACTCCCTAATAGGTTGTGTTGGCTTTGATAACTACCTTGTCAACCTAACCCTCAATTATCCCATTGATTCCTTTGGACATTGCTTCAAAACCTTCTAGGGTCCTCCTGTGGGATGATTTCATGCTGATGTGACACATACCATATGTTAATTATGGAGTGGTCGATGTGTCACTCAAAAAATGGCCAACTTGAGTCCTTGAAAAAATCCCAAATATACATGCGACATGTCCCAAAAACTAATGTGATCACTAGCTAATAAAATTCTACCATGTTCTTGTCGTGAGGGGAGAGAGAGAGAGAAGGGTCTCGAGCCTTATGTTTTACGAAAAATTCCTTTGATAATTTTTTCAAGGGTCCTGGCCATTTCTTTAATTCTGCCTTTCTTTCATCGGTTCCTTTCTTCCTAGATTTTCATGTATATGTGTCTCGACACTTGTATCATGACACTTTCTCCCTATGACCCTTTAAAACTTCTAGGGATAGTTTTGTGGGTTTAGCTATCACGTGGGTGTCCCTGCCTTAAGACCTCCAACAATGAAAATATTTTGTTGCCTACTCTATTGCTTTCTCGAATATCCACATGAGTCTGATACTAACCATCCTAGGCCTCCTCCTTTGTGGCTTATTTGAACCTTCTAGGTTCATCCGTCAGGCTTGCTTATAAATAGGGCTCCACTGCTAACCAATGAAAACAATCCTACTACAACACTATCAAAACACATCCACACAGTTCTCCTTTAGCACCTTCACTTGTAGCTCTATCATATTTGGAAAACACCACCAAAATATCTTTACTCTAGACTGGGCCTCTAACAATAGTACCTTTGCAATTTTTACTTGGGGCACTTAAGCTTGTACTAGCAATAATTTGTGATCCAAGAGGCCATTTTCAAACTTCAATATATATTTGGAAAGATATTTCCAAGCATAATCCAACTATACCATATCTAAGACAATATTAGTTAAAATACTAAGGTAGATTACATATATTTATGTAGTCTTGAACAAGCATAGCACATCCCATTAAGATAGTGCTTATTCAATGTTCAACCTATGTTGATAGTCAGTACACACTTTCAATTGGCAGTATCTCAATTCTGGTTGTGATTTTACTTCTATTTTGGTGAGTTTTCTCAAATGTCTCTTTGGTGCACCTTTGTTTTCTCAAGTGTATATTTCATGTTTACAACTGTCTTATTTGCTTGCATTCACTTTGATAAGTGTTGTTTTCATTATATTTTCACTCTTAAATGTGTCACTTTCATTTTCTTTAAGTTTTTGCAAGTGTCATCTTTTGGCATGGGAAGTGTTGCATATCGAAAAAGTGAAGTTATGGTTTATTTCAAAGGATAAAATTGGTGTTGATGAGTCATATTTATCATATAGACATGTGTTACACTCATTCCCAAAGTTTTATGCACTATCGCACTAATGTCATTAATGACATCACAATGTACATCCTAAATGTCACACTTGGAGGAGGTTGTTGTATTGTCGTTGCATTGAGGGGATCATGCTGTTCTTGTATAGTAAGTGATAAATGTTGTGTCATTGATTTTTATGCGTGTGTGATCATGTTCAGGTTTTGTCCTCACTCACTTTTACCTAATTGATCATGCACATATTCAAATTTTGGAAATTTCTTGCCTGATCAACTTGACTTCACTTAGCCTATTGGAACTTCCCATTGTGCATTGTCAACCCTCAAGTTAATCGATTGGCTCTTAGAAATATGCAATGCATTGTTCCATCCTCCAAGTTTTATGCACTACACAGTCTTAGTGCTCAAACATGGCCCCTTGACCTCCACAACTATTTGGTTCATCTTCGCAGTCAACCTCCTTCTTCACACTGCATAGTGGAAAGCTTCACGTTGTCATCCTTCCTCCTTGAGCTGTCCAATTGCTCAATCCCTTGGCATCTCTCTCTCCTGTACTTCACATTGGGTAACTTGAAGGCTCAATATTGATTCACTAAACTCATCACGTGCACATTCATCTTGCATATGCCTTTAATATTGTGTATTGAATAGTCTCAAGCTTTAGTCCATCACTCCTAGCCCCTAGAACTCTATAGTACACAATTCCTGAGTCTTTCTCCCTATCTAATGCCTGGTCCTAGCTCAATCAGTCATTTTCATGAAGCAATCTACACTAGGAGATTTCCATATTGATGTTGCATTTTCATGAGTGGATTCCACATGTTGGTACTACATCTTAACTTGACAGGATGGTTCTCGGAGTGGAATAAGACAAAATGATATGAGAAGACACTTGTGAAGATGGAAGCACAAATAATTCATTGAGAAAGAAGATGAAAGGGAACTAACTAACCATATAAGATAAAATATCTAGATCACATGAAGACTCCATATCAATCAACCCCTCAAAGGATGAATGAAACAAAAGTTGGATCCATCACGAAGATGTAAGGAAAGCAACAAAAGGAGTAGCTTGGCAATGCCACATCATCACAAAGTTCCATGCAATCATTGTCAACAATCATCTCAAGAGTCACATGTGTCATAGTATCTTGCCACATCATTTCTCGAATGTAATTCTGTAATTTCCCAAAATCAGAAAATGCAAATATGTGGAAGACCAAGGGTACCACATGGAATATGAAGAGTCACTATTGAGTTCTAAAGTCATATATAAATTCAAAGGTCATGTAATAATTCAAAAAGTCATTATAGAAGCTCTAGAGTCACGGGGGAGGTTAAAAGTCACATGGGAGGTGGAGAGTCACCTTATTTGTCATAAATATACCCTCATAACGCAAGAAAAAGGACTTATGGGACTTGAACTTCCCACCATGGATTATATAGTGTTGGCATAGGAGAGAAGTTATTTCTTTGGAGAAGTAAGTGGTGACTTAATGTTCCACTATTGGGGCTGGTGTGGAAACATTGTACTTGTATATCTTGGCACTTCCACATAATGCATAAAGCTCGATGAGCCAACACATTTTCATGCATGTATTGTGAATGTAGTAAGACTATTCTTTAGAGGTTTGTGTTATACGTTTTGTTCATATGTACTAAAGAAATTGAACTATTTTGCTGGCTTCGTTACCTATCTTGTTGAATGTGTGTTGTATTTGGTTTGATGATCATGGTTGTCTTGTGAACTACTTTGTAGGTTAACTAACACTCCTCTTATGTGTGTCTCTTTTAGGATATTACTATTATTTTTCTCCTAGAGGCTTTCTCTCTTTGTCGTTGTCATAGAAGTAACTTATATACATTGTAATTGTATGCCTCACAGTGTCATCTTACTTGTTTGGATCAAAGAAAGTTTGTATAAACTCTTACATTAATAATGTCAACCAAGGAAAATAACTAAGGACAATGGAAACCAACTGTGTTTCCAATTGGGGCTCCTACTCCAAATAGTGTGAGGTCTAATTGGGATTTCACATCTAGGAGATCCCCTTAGTTGACATATCTCTAGCATTATCAACACCATCAAAGAAAACATTATACTCTTCAAGTAACTTTGATAAATCTTAAAAAAATTAAAGTAAACCATCATACAGATGCATAGTTCACTTCAATTTAAATAATTCAATATAAGTTTCACAACAAATCGTGTTTACAATTAGTGTTTAGCATGAAAGTCCTTGAAATTGTATTTATTCCTATGAAAAAGTTTAAATTATGAAGTGGGTTCATGGGGTTACATGTAAAATCATGACAAACAACCCAAGTCTCATTGTTTAATTCCTTCCATAATAGCTTCAAGATTCCAAATAGATCTTGGAGAAAATTGGACAAAGTTTCCCAAATACAAGCAGATTTATCCCCCCAAAATACAAAAATGTGACCTATATATAGGCACTCAAGGACTATGACCCTAGCCTAAAACACTAGTAGTATTTCGGAAACCACCAATATTCTTTACAAAATTTCTAGTTGTAATATAAATACCTTCTTCTAGAAGATTCTTGAAAGATTTTCCAATTGTAGGGTGCGTCCCTTCAGATTTGGTTGTAGTTGCATTTCCATCACTTTATACTTCTCATGCACTACTTGATTTGGGTGTTACTTTAGTCAAGTTACCGATGGTGCTAGTGGTGCTAACACTAGTTCTAGTAACATTGCTAACTACTAAAGTTTCACCTGCTATTGTGGTGGAGGCCTAAACTTATAACCTTCCTCTACTAAATCTTCGTTGACACTGGTGTGAATCCATGTTGGATAGCCAACTTCTACAAATATAGCATGTCATTCCATTTCTTTCCTATGAGAAAATCGAATGATTGTGTGTCTAGCATGTTACCAGCCATGGTTGTGATCAGTTCATAATCGACCTTTCCTTGTTGTCTAAATATTTCCTTCAATAAGAAAAAATGTTCAAAATGATCTTCATATATATTCATGATATCCCTTCCTTGCAATGGATGATATTCCACCCCAAAGACTTTTTGGTCCTCTTTAATACCATTCATACTTTTCATAAGTGACATTTTAGAATACAAATATCCATTCCTATCAAAGAAAGGTGGGAATTTTTTTTTACAACATTTCAAATTTATCTTTAAATTATTGGACTTCATTAGTCATTGTCTTTGTTTTCTTTTCCACCAATGATATCAGTTTTTGTTTTTGTTTTAGCTTGTTGGCCCTAGTTACTAGCTAAGATATGTTGAGATTTTCCTAGGTGACTTTATCCTTGGTAATGTGATTAAGGAAATTTATAATCATCCCATCTTTAGTCAGGGTTCCTTGAATAATGATTTTGAGTTTACACATCTCCTTGTGGGATACATTGATTGTTTCTATCTTTTTGTATATCAATTCAAGGTGGTCCCAATGGTTGTTCATCAATTTCATGATTTTATCATAAATAACCATTCTAGCTTGTTTAAAAGAGGATTTGGTGGGGTGTTTTCTCTTCATAACTTCCAATTTAGCATCAACTTTTTCCTTGTCCTCCTCGACTTGATACAATTCCTTTTTGGTGCTGTCCAATTCCTCTTCTTTACCTTTTAATTTCCACTCTTGACTTTAGAGAAAATCTTGGTACTCCTTCACGTCCTCTGACACTACCGCAGATTTTACTAACAATATTAGTATGTTAGTAGTCAGTTGAGATTGCATGGTCTCATCTATCTTCTCTTTTAGCCCTTGAGCTTGCATCCCTACTAGTGTGACATGATCCTTAACTTTTGTGTTCTTTATGAGGACCTCATCTAGATTTACCCTCATCTCTTGACTTTATTTTCCTATTATTTCTAGCTCTAACATCTCCATAGGATGTGTTCCTAGGACTCTGAGTTGATTTCTCGTTAAGGAAATTTCCCTATTCTTTTCCTCCAGCAAGTCCTTATACTTTTGAAAATCCTTAGGATATGTGGCGAAATGTGTGATTTTATCCTCCATATGTTTTATCTTTACCTTCCTAGTCTTTCTAACCATCCTGTCATACTTTTGTTAGCCATTGGTCTTGATATTCATATCCTATAGATTATTTTTTATAGCATTGGTTTGTTGCATCTTCTTGTGCACTATATCGGTCACTTGCATGTTCAAGTCCATGATGTAATTATATGGGTTATTGTCTAGATGTAAAGACACCTAATATACTTGGTAATCTAACATAAACATTTCTTTTTCTACTTTGGATTGCAGCACTACCATCTTGAAAACGCCCTTATCCAAATCCGAAGCACTCTTATGCTACATGGGAGGGAGAAATTGATTTTATGTTATCCTCATGTCCCTTTTCCCCTCCTTAGAGACTTGTTTCAAAATATTATGTCAATTTCTCTACAATTGACATGTGTTCAGGCTTGGACACTTCTCCTAGTTCTGTTGCCTGTGATTGTGATGTGGTAGAGGGATATATTTGCATAGTAAATGGTTGATTTGAGGGAGTATATAGCTATACATTATTTAAAATCAAATATTGGGACTCTACCTCTTCATCATCTTCATCACCTTCATCCCTTGGTACTTTACCTGTCCAAGATTTCCTTGAGCCATCCACATCCATGGGCTTGGAAGTTCCTTGATTCTGACTAGAGAGATGAGAAAAATATGAATAAGATAGATGTAGGATGGTCTTAAACTATTCCCAAGTAGTCTTGTTCACACCTATTGTACCATAGGATTTGGATCATGTTTAGATTTTATAATTCCTTATCCTTTCTCAGTTCATATATAATATTGTGTACACCATATATCCAAGCTCTAACTTGTGGGAAAATGAAGCTTTTTACTATATTCTCTATGGTTTCTAAAGCATTCCTTGAATTCACACAACATTTTCCCCTCTTTTTGGGATATGAAATGTGACTGTCGCTTTCCTTGAGACGAAGTGCTCCTTGTTGCTAGAAAATGTATGTCAGATGTATTCCAAAGAAAATATGTGATACGTTAGGAATGTGGGTAGTTGATATGGTTTTTCTTCAAAACCATATATTCGGATGAATGTGTAGTCCTTGAAAAGGTACTAGTCAACAACCTAGGTATCTGGGTTGGACTATAACTTCTTCCTAAGGAAAGAAGGGACTTTAGGCATGGGTTGACCATGAAAAAGTGTATACACAAATTCCATGAAGGAAGAAATATAATCAAAGAATTCTTGGTTATTTTCTAACTTACAAACCATGGGAATCCATTCATAATCTGGTCATAGAGCCTTATGTTCATCGATCATCCTGGGCTTGAGATGCCCGAGACAAGAATATTGTTGATGAATGAATAAATGAACTAAAAAAGTTTGGTAGTGAAGCGATTTCCCATCCCAAAACTCTACCATCATGGAATGTATTTCATGTGATAATAACTAAGGAAAATCAATTTTCGTACATGCTTTGGTAGACATGTGATGCAAGGGTACCAAGAGCACATGATGGATTTATCTACAAATATATCAACTTTAAGGCATAGGAATTGTAAAATCAAGGAGAAAGACACTACTGAAATGGATTGAAATTTTGAGATACGGTAAGGGGGTTGACTAGAAGGAGGTACCATTCCCTTTTCAAGGCAATTATTTAGGACCTATTATTGGACATTTGGTGTTACTCTAGTCCACTTTTCCTCAATCTCTTCTTTATTCAACCTATGTAACTCATTCTTATCATGAAATGGTAACATATCTAAAATGGCATTCAAAGTCATGCTAATTATTTATTTTCCATCTTCGGATGATAAAATTACTCTTTTGTCTCATAAGTATCATTTGGAACACCATAGTACCATTTTTGGGAAGTAGAAAACTTGTGGAAGAACAATAAAGACAAAGCTTTACACATGCATATTGTTGTGGTGTCCTAACACTTCACTGGTGTTCAATACTACTTGAGTAACAATCTTCATATCTTGTGTAGTAAATAGAGGATCTCGAACACATTCCTTCTTGTCCATGAAGTCTTGTTCTTTGGGATTTCTTTTTTTCTAGATATCAACAAAAGTTTTATTTGATAAGGATGTTATTGGAATACAGTGAACTTGCTAAAAATAGTTGACTGATCATAATAAGGATTATGAGGACAAAAGGGAGACTCTCAAAGGATTAATAAGACATAAGAGTATTTAATGTGTTAGCATGGCATTAGACAAGAATTAGAGGTAATATATTTAAAAGTTTATGAATGCTCGAATTGTGATCACTTGAAGGAGTCAGAATTAGGGTTTCTTAAAAAGTTAGAGCTTTGACTACAAGGAATTCTAATGGGGAATTTACTCATAACCTTACTCACAAGATAAATTTGACCTTGGCAATGGATTTCTTTGTGATAAATCACCATTTCTTGGTCTAAATGGAGTTTTGAGAGGGGTGTGAGGGTTTTGGTCTAAAATCCCAAAATTAAGGATGTTTCGCTTGAGGAATGACTTCAAAATGTTTGATTCACAGTAGAGGACTAAGTGGCGGTTGAAATTCTCAAATTTGCACATAAAATTGATGAAATTGGGAAATACCATCATATTAGAGAATGAGTGAAACTGTAAAGCAACCTGAGAAAAAATGATGAGGAAATTGGGGTCGTGGATATTTTATATAAAAATTATGGCTTGGACACATGACAGGGCCTTATTGAGTGGATTTTGGGTGACATCATGATGATGTCAGTAAGATGCGGGTTCCGCCACGTTGAAAATATGACTGGGATGGTGACTAGCATTGGTGAGTGATGCGATGGCTTACTGTGATAAGGGGTAGAGCTAACTGGATGAGGATTGATTTCCCATGTGATGATGTGTTGATGTGTGGGAAGCCTATGTGGGGAGGACACATGGCACCTTTTTCAAATGCCCAAGGATGCGAAATTTGAAACTTATAGAGGGGTGTGGAAGGCAAGGGAGTTTGACACGTGGCCCTCCCTACACTGATTTGTGATATTAAAATTTGCACACCTTTGCAATAGAGTGATCCTCATCATTGAATGGATGGGCATTTCCGCCATTAGATCTATCAAGTATGTGGGTTGTATCATTGATGTATCCAGTGTTTGTGGTGTGGCACACCTATGAAACATTGTCATGTGGGCTAACGCTCATTTACTATGTCATCGATATAGAAGTATCGTGTCATTAATCTCTTTGCCAACTTGAGTTTGACAACTCCTTTCCTACTCTACGGAACTTGACCATTACTCTTCTAATCTTACAATGACTTTGGAGGAAATTTTAGGGCACAATATTTTGCTACCAATAGATATCTCCTCCTTTAGTGAGATTGTTTCAAGGCTTTGTCATTTTTTTTGGAGTTCGTAAAGATTTTGGATCTACTAGTATTGCATTTCAATATCATCATATTACACATCCTTTTCATTAAGAAACTAGGTAAAATGGAGTTTTGGTTTCTCAAAGAAATCTCCATTAGGTGCATCTTGTCAAGCTGGAAACCAGGGGCATTTTCTTCCAAAAGTGGATAAAAAATATGAGGTTATATCTAGAAATATAAGAAGATATATCCAAAATATGTAACATCATGCTCTGGTCTGCAAGTTCAACAGATTATCGTCCACTCAAAATTCTTTGATTAGATGAATCCAAAATAAATAGAACCTCCAAGGTCAAATAGAATTTGAGCTAGGAGTGAAAGGATGTTTTAGAGTCATGTTGTAGTGGCTACAACCACCCTCCAAATTTTTGGCTTGCATGCAAATGTTAGAGCCTACCTTGGATCATGCGATCAATCATTCATTGGTCACTTGTTGGTAAGTTGAGGATCTCAAGTTCCCCTACTTGATATTATGATCAGAACTTAAACAGGAATGCAATAACTTATTAATATAATCATAAACACACAAATGGAATAGAAAAGCACTTCATTTCATTAATAGAATAATATTGAACTATGATTACAAACATAATGCAAATACGATAGCTCGGGCAATCATAGCTTATATTTGAGAAGAGATGTGGTGGCTAGATGTCTCTGAACTGAGATAAAGTGAGGCTCAAGGGCCTATTTATTATTGGAAAACATGATAAGACCTGAAGCAACAAAAAACGTAACCCCAAGAGATGTAACGGAAAGAGTTTGTGGGCCACGTTTGGGTTAGTTGGGTAGCCAACTTCTCGGGGTTGTAACTTGGTCATATTATCTCCATTTGGCATGTATGATACCTTGTTGGAAATGTCTCACTGAGTACTATAGGTTTCACTATAGGTCCTTTCCTATGCCTATGGGACTATCACGAACCCAAAAACTATGTTGTTTAGGGGATCAAAGCTGCTCCACAAGTTCAGGAACCGAAAAACTGCTAAAGATAGTAAATGCTGAAATGAACAAGGAAACAGGTGAAATTGACTAGGGGGCCTAGGTGGAATAGGTGGGTGGCCAACAATATCCACCTAGATAATTCCTCCCTCCTTAGGATGAAATGGTCCCCATTATGTGCAGAGCCTCCATGAGGTGAGGAAATATCTATTGAACCTGGTCCCTCATGAACCACTTTCCCTGGTGAAGGAGTTGGTATGCTTTGACAACTTCATATTTCTATATCCTCTATTGGCGAGTGTTCTTGATTTGTGTGTCCATGATCTGGTCAGTTCTGGCCTATTCCATGTAGTCCAGTTTGAGCTCTGCTGGTGTGAGCTGTTCTGCAATGTTAGATGTGTCTAACAGTGGTGGAAAGTATGGATGAAAGCGATCTACATTGAACACTGGGTGCAGACCAAGGAATGGTGGGATGATGAGCTTGAAGGCATTGTCATTGATGAAATTGGTGATGATGTATGTCCCATGTCGAAGCGAGTGAAGTTTGCGGTGCGGTCCAACAAGGCACTTCTTCTGCAAATGTAGCCAATTATTGTCGCCCACTTGGAACTTGTGTGGTACTCAATGCTGAACATGGCACTACTTGCACTTAGTATTGGCTCTATCCAATATGTCATGGACCTATTGGATGATGTGTTGAATGAAATCAATGAATTTGTTAGCCCTTTCAACTTCATACTGAATGTGAGCCAAATCTACTTCAGTGGCTGCAAATTGCATGGCCACATAAATGGGGCATAATGGTTGAAATCCCAGCCCTACCTGAAAAGGGTTGTGGCCTATTGAGCTATAGATAGCTCTATTGTAGCTGTCTTGGACATAGGGGAGAATTTCATCCCATGTGCATGGATGCTTTGAGTGGTACATGTGCAAAACGTGTACGATCATCCTATTGACAACATTTGTTTGGCCATCATTTTGGGGATGGAAAGTTGTGGACTTAGTAATTTTTTTATCCATCATCGACCAGAGACTTGACCAAAATCCACTCAGGAATCTGTTGTCTCGATCTAAGAAAATGGACTGTGGGATCCCAAAGTGTATCGACACTCACTCAAGAATATCTTAGTAGTGGCATCTACTGTGATACTCTTCTTAAGGTCTGCCATGATGGCCATCTTAGAGAATTTGTCGATGACCACGAAAACAAAATCGTTTATGTGCTTAGTAGAAGGAAGTCTTGACATATAATCCATGGAGAAAAATTCCCAAGGCCAGCTACGAGTAGGTAGATGAGTATACAAGCCTTGTGTGTTGATGGTTGGTTTGGAAATGGCATAGTGGTGCATGATCTAATGTACTTCCCAACATCCTGATGAAGTTTCAGCCAATAAAAATGCTTCTACAATACCACAACTATTTTCTCTACTCCAAAATGTCCAGCGACCTAGCTGTAGTGCTCCTCCCAAATCACTTTTGCAACCTAACTTGAAGGAACACAGATGTGTCACAAGTGGCATAACAATGCAACCTGAAGGTGAAAATTTGGAACTTGGTTCCCTTCCAAGAGTTTCTTGTATATGTTGCCAAATTATGGATCGCTCTTGTAGAGATGGAGCCACCTTGATGTCTTATGCCCACAAGAGTCAAGCACAGTGATTAACGCCATGACTAGTGCTTGACTAAGCCAATTAATGATGTTATTGGTGTTTCCATTCTTATACTTAATGTTCAAATGGAAATGTTGTAGATAGGTGGATCATTTCTAATGGAAATCACTCTACAACTTCCCTTGTGTCTGTATGAATTGTAGAGGTCAGCAGTCTGTGTGGATGACCATTTACTTCCCTGGAATATAATGGTTCTATTTATGGTAGGCTTGCACATTGGAATACATTTCTTTGTTTTATGTGGGGTACTTTCGAATTGTGTCTGAAAGTGTATCACTGTGCTAATCCACTAGATGCCCATGCTGAGTAAGAACCACACTAATAGCATAGTCAAAGGCATCTGTCTCAATCTTAAATGGTTGTTGCAGGTTTGGTAATGTGAGCATTGTTGAAGAACATAGGTGATTCTTTAACTCAAAGAATTATTTTTGTTTGGTTTCCGACCAAAATAACTTTTCTTTTTCTCTGCCCTTGGTGACTTGACTTAAAGGCCAAGTGATATGAGAGAACCCCAACACAAACCTATGGTAGAAACTAGAAAGACCCAAAAAGCTGCAGAGCTCTATTAGAGTGGTGGGGTTGGCCAATCATGAATGGATTTTATGGGTCCACATGTGCACCCAGCTCATCAATGATGTTTTCTAGATATTAAACTTGGGTTAGGCCAAACATGCATTTCTCCAAGTTAGCACACAACTTGCGTTGTCACAAGGTTCCAAGGACCTGTCGAATATGGTGGATGTTTTCATCCCAAATCTAGTTGAAGATCAAGATGTCATCTAAATGCACCACCACAAATGCATTGGTGAAAGGTCACAACATGTCGTCCAGTAGTCTCATGAAGGTTGCATGGTCATTTATCAATTCGAACAACATGATCAACCATTCAAAAAGTCCCTTCTTGGATTTGAAACTAGTCTTCTACACATTGGAGGGTTTGATAGGCACCTAGTGATAACCTGAATTCAAGTCAATATTGATGAAATATTTGGCCCCTTTTAGCTGGTCCGGAAGGTCATTAATCCAAGAGATTGGGTACCTATTCCAGACAATGATCTTGTTCAGTGCCTGATAGTCAATACAAAGCCTCTAGGTCGCATCCTTCTTCTGTACCAAAATAATCGGCCTCCTACATGGTGATGAGCTTGCCCTGATGTGCCCTTTTTGCAATAGTTCCTAAATCTACCTCTTGATCTCATCATTTTCCAGAACAAAGGATCGATAGATTGGTCCATTGGGTAGCAACACACCTGGGGTAAGACCAATGGAGTACTTGACCTGACAGCGCAAATGTACCCTTGTGGGTGAGGCAAAAATGTCCATGTACTCCTCCATGACCTTTTCCATCTATTGTTTCTGTGTGGAGCAACCCCGCTAGAAGATGTGGCCACAACATTCTTCTTGCCCTTGGGGTGAATCATAAGGAAAACAAATTTCCTATTCTGGTAAATGATCTTACTACATTTCTTTGCAGTGATCAAAGAGATGGCAATATGTGGGGCTACCTCTAGTATCTTGTACAACTTATTAGCCAAAGAAATAATCACAAAGTGAGGCTAGACTCATATACAACATGTCACTTTCAAAAGTATAGTTGTCCTAACAATACATAAAAAAATTCAAGAGGAGAAATGTTGCACAATACCTCATCCGTGAAGAGTCTGATGTTGTGTGGAAACTAGCACTGCTTACTGACACAAAGATCTCATCCTTGTTGAAGCCACTCGGTGGTGTACAACTATGGATGTGTTGCAATATTTAGCCCTAATCACTTCACACCCTCTACTAAAATGAGGTTCTTTTGGCTTCCGCTATGGAAAATGAACTGTAGTGAAGAACCCTTCACCCACATCTATGAGCAGAAGAGACGTTCCCCGTCAACTGGACCTTCAGATTCAATATTTTACATCTTGGTGGTGGCCACAGTGGCACTAGTCTCTACTTCAATGATCTACTTCCCTTTTTCAGTTCCCTTGTCGGGTTCTAATTCAGAGTCAGAATCTATGCCTGATTCAGAAGGCTTCACCTTGATCAGCAGTGACTGCTTGGCTTGAGACTCACTTGTATTCGGAGTGGAGCTCTTATGGAACTCACACCATTTTCCCATGTCCTTCTTTGTCTTTGGACCTTGTTCTTTTCTTGCAGCTTTAGCGGTTTGTCCTAGGTAGCCTCGCCTTGGCTTGGTCCTTTTTTTGTGGTTTTGGGATGCCTTTCCCTTGCTTTGGATTTGCAGAACCAAAGTCTAGATTCTTCTATTTAAACTTCTGCTCAATCTTGATAGTGTACCGATAGGCCATGTCGAGCAAGGAAATGTCTAGGAAATTGTGTAGATAGCCATGGTATTTGAGCACCAAATGCCCCTCACTATCCTTGATACACATCTTTGTGTGAAGGGTATGAAAAATAATTGTGAACTCTGCCACATCTTGGCCCCTTCCCTACCATAGCGTATTCCACGTTATGTATTTGTCTTCATAGCTCTCGAAAAGATAATATTTTTCCTTGATGGTGTTTTGGAAAAAATTCCAAGTGGTGCGATTAAAAAAATGAGGGTTCACCCTCATCCTTTTGTTCACAGTTGGTTTCCCGCGAGTCCTTGACTTGTGGGGCAGATTTGAGAAGTGAAAAAGTAATTTTCTCCTGATTGGAGAAGTCGTGAACTAAAAAATATCCTTCCAACAGAGTTAACCATTTATCTACAACGTCTTCTTCTATCAACTCTTCGAATATGGGAATATCAAAGTTAACTTGTACCTTAAAAGGAGTGGTACCTCCAGAGTGGCTACTAGATGAACATGTATCACCATTTGGTAGCCATCAGAGGATTTTGGAAAATCTATCCATCATGTTGTCCCTCTATCACTGGAGGGCTTCCTCAAGAAAAATTTTGAAAGGATCTCTTTCATCCTCATCTTTCTTTTCTTCTGCCATGGGAGATCGTCGAGTTTTGCGAGGCTGATCTTGCAATGGTTCAACTAGATAAATCCCTAACTCCTTATACCTTGACCTCATTGGGGACATTCAAAGAGAAAAAGAGAAAGAGAAGATCTCTCTCATACCATTGATCTAAAGTTAAACAAGAAAGTAAGAACTTACTGATATAATCATAAACATAGAGATCCAACAGAAAAACACTTCATTTCTTTAATAGAAAAATACTAAATTATGCTTACAAACATAATGGAAATAAGATAGCTTTAGTGATGGTAGATTATCTCTGAGAAGAGATGCGGTGTCTACATGCCTATGAACTAACGTACAATGAGCCTTAAGGGCCTATTTATTATTGGAATACATGAGAAAACCATAAAAAACTGAAACCATAACCCGAGGAGATGTAACACCAAGATTTTGTGGACCTCGTTGGGGTTAGCTCGGAAGCCAACATCCTAAGGTCGTAACTTGGTCATATATCTTTGTTTGGAACATACAATACCTTGTTGGAAAGGTCTTCTTGAGTACTAGAGGTTTCTCCATAGACCCCTGCCTATGGCTACAGGTCTGCCATGGACCCCAAAAAAAATGTCGTTTAGGGGTGTTAGTAATTGTGAGTCCTACCAGTCACATGTGATCAAATATTCTCTTACAAGGTTTTTTTTAGGCTCTCAAGTCAATTTTTTATCATTTCATTAGGTTTTCAAACTAAAAATTTGGTCATTGGCTAGTGTGTCTAGGTCTATTACTGCTCCTTTCAAAAAATTTCATGTTCCAGTCATTGCCATCACTCAATTGGATGTGCCATCACTGAAAGTTCATTATCATCATCTCAGTCATATCATCATGGTCCTGATTCAACTCAGTGTCACCATTAAGTCATTAGGTCCAAAGGCATCAAAATCTGTCATTTCATTAATAAATATGCAAATGAAGGAGTAGTAATAAGGATTTTGCTCAATTTTTTTTTTGTTTCAAATTGTAATTTATTTGAAATATGATCTAATAAGTTCTAATGTTCCAAAGCTACATTCAATATTTCAAAGCGACATAGTTTTCAAAGAAAAAGTGAAAAAAATATGGTGGACCACCCCACCACTATGAAGAACCTGACTTCCACAAGTTATAAAATACCATCACAATTCATTTGTCTCACTCATTTCATTAACAAAGAGCTCTCACTCACCAATAGGCACTTCCTCAACATTTTCAGGGCCAAAGGATACTCCAAAAAGTGATTCCAAGCATCTACGTTGTGTTTTCGATAGCCACACCGTGTTTTCACTCCAAAAGCCATAAAACTTGTTTTCAAGGGTTCTCAAAGGTAATTGAAGTCTTCATCAATAGTCTACAAGTATGTTAAGGTCCCTTGATACCTCCTATCAACTTTATTTCCTTGTTTTTATGGTGAATAACCTCCATTTGTCCCCATGTTGTGTTTTTGGCGGTTTTCATAGATCATACTATATGAAAAGTCCTTAGGCTACATCCCATTCCAATTCCCAAAGTTCCCTAACACCCTACCTACTTCCCTAAATTTTCCTACCCTCATTTCCCTTCCCTAAACCCTTCATCCTATCCCGTCACTCACTTCCCCTTATTTTCCCACTAGGGTTTTCCCTTGAAACTATCAACATGGAGGAAGAAAAGAAATCTTACAACAAGGGAGGTCAAGTACCAAGTTATTAACCACTCAATACTCATGATCTGATGTCCTCCTCACTATCCAAGAAATGTTTTCAGAATGTAGGGTGTTTAGGGTTTTGAGACAAATTTCAACAAGTCAAGTATCATGCCAAGTGGACCAGCTTGTTTGCCACTAACCTTAGGAGAGATAAGGTCACTGTTGCAGGAGTTAGATTCACAATTTCAACTGAAGCCATAGAAGCAACACTGGGATACCAAATAGTGGAGAAAAGTGGTTTAAGATCCTAGACTTGGATGTGGAAAACTACAAACCCTTCATCAAAGGTCACTACAAAGACACCATTAAGAATGTTTTTCAATTTGGACAGCTCTGTGAGAAGTTTGGTCCATTGATGAGGGTCATTATGAAGTATTTTACATGTGAGGGAATATTTTAGAGATTTTACAAGTATGATGTCAGATTTCTCAATTTCATAGGGGTAAAACCACTTAACCTATCCTACTACCTCTACAAGAGCTTGGGTAGAAAGGGAAATAAGGTGAAGCATAGACAAAGTGATCATCAAACCAACCTTTTTCATGATACCCTCATCAAAAAAATTATATTGCATCAGATTTCATAAATGAAAATCACTTGGGACATTCATTCAATCAAATGTCTTTTTGTCTTCTACTAGTTAGCCTACTAGCTAAAGTACACCATCAGCACCATCTAAGCATATGGAGATTCGCTCATCTAGAATAATTTCAGCGAAGAGTACATCTAGGGCTGAGGTGACTCAAACATATTAGAGTGGAAGGAGGCTTGTGTTTTCTCCAAACATTGTAGAAGAGGCCAAGCCTACATTAGCAGAACATGGGTCACCATCACAACATGAGGCACCTTTGTCAAGAATGAGCCATTCCATCTTAACATTGATATAGAAGAATTGGAGTTTAATGTAGAGCATGGGATAATAGAGCAGGTCATCATGGAGAAAGATGCCGAGATCAAAGATCCTAAGGACAACTTTTCTAAGGCCAATTTCATGATTTCATTCCTAGAGCAGGATAATAAGCAATTGAAGGTAAATCAACTACTCTTGAATAAGCATAAGGTTGATGTTAGCAAAGAGGATGTAAAGGGAAAAGAATTAGTTGATATAGATGATTCAGATGAGCATCAAGAGTAGGTGATAGGGAAGATTCCAAGGACTAGAGTCCACCTAAGGGCACTTCAGCAACAAAGAGAACAATCTCCACCAATAGAGAAGATGTCTTTAGATAACCTAATTGTAACTAAAATAAATCAAATTAGGGAGATATGGCTTGATAAAGTAAATTTCCATTTGGAAAATATCCTTAAGAGGGCCAATGGAGAAAAAAATTGAAAAGACACATGGTTTCTCATTAATATACAAGGAATCAAGTCTCCCAAGTCAAGATCAAGCAGTTAAAGGAAGAACTCAAGGAAACCCTAATCAAGAAAAAAGATAATGTTAAGTTGGATTTTACCTACTAATGGTTACCTAATAGCATAGCATACCATCTGAGGTCTTCATGTACCAACTCTAGACAAATTTTGAAGAAATTAGAAGAAATTTTTGGAAATTGTGAATTTTTGTGATTTTTTGGAAATTTTTGCAACAATCACTAGGTCAAAAACGTAGGGTGCCCCAAGCTGTGCTTTTGATAGGGAGATCCAAATGAAAATTTTCTTGCATATTTGGATTTCTTATCACTTTCACATCACTTGTATCCCCTCGGAGCAAACTTTCAACAAGTTCAGGTAGGTGAAAAAAGCCAGAAACGAGTGAAAAATCACCTCTCTGCCCTCTTTTTGAAGAGCTCGTTACGTTTTTGGAGTACCTCAGGGAGAATGAAGTTTTGGAGGGATAGGAGAAGTCTTTTTCAATTCTTGACAATTTTGTCATGTAGAAGACATCTAGAACTATCTCCAACATTTTTCATATTAGGATTTGGACCTCGAGAAGGCCTCCAAAAGTCACTTCTACCAATTTCGCTATGTTTTCTCCTATCACATTGCGCTTTTGCCTGAATTCGCTACATTTTTGCTCGAAACTCTTGTTCCTCAGTTCTATCAACTAGTTTCTAGTTTTCATGATGTAATTACTTGTTTTTTATGTAATTATGATGTAATAAGAGGTCAATAATATTTTTAGAGTTATTTTCATGTAAATTTAGGCCTCGTTTGTGAGAAGAAGTTCAATAAAAGTTTAAAAGGAGGATTTGTTTTAACCTCCCTAGACATTAGGGTTTTGTTGAGCACTTAATGTAATCAGTTCCTAAGCTGAAGGATTTGACCCTGAGAGAGGGGAAATGGTTATTTTGTCTATATGCATATAGTTTTCTGTCATTGAATAGGTTGGACATTAGTGAGTAGAACTCTTGGAGCTTGTAGTTCATCATTTTTGCAGAAAATCAAAGGACAATTGCAACTATTATTTAGGACTTCTTGTGTTGCAAGTTTCTGATAATGTTTTCTCTTTGTTATAGTCTTATATGAATGATAATTCCATCTTCTTTTCATGTCTATGCTTTTTAGTGATTTTCCTAAGAGGTTTTAAACATATTTCTTAGTTTTAAGCTCTATTTTGTTAGGAAACTCATGTTTATGTCACCTATCTTTTGATAAATGAATTCATTCTTTCCATGCTCATTTTTATATTTGTTTTTCCACTCTACACTACATCCAAAAAACCCAAAGTATCACAAAGGAATACCTACCCTTCTCCTTTATATCTCTTGAAACTGAAACCTTTGATCTTTTGACCTAGTTCCTTGATTTTCCCTCCTGGTCCATCAAAACTCTAAAATATTCAAAACCCTAGAGCTTAACATATCTAGCCTAATATATTTTTCTTGCTCTAGTCATCATTGGCTATGAGATCACAGAGAGATCCCTCTCTAGTTTGGTAGGGCTAGTTGTTAAACCCTAAGTGGTCTGAGGTTACACCTACATTCTCCTTTCTCAGCGTTGGGATATTGTGGAGGATAACATTTTGGCATTGTTTTCAAGGAGATGACTAATATATTTTTCATGGGATTAGTTCTACAAGTACATTCAAGACTAGTCCTGGTGGTAAGGTTCTACTACTCAAAGAAGGCTGATATAAAGAACATCAAGTTAAGGTGTTAAATTATGGCTCCCAAAAGACACACGAGGTCAAACCTTGACCCAAATCCACCTCGTGTTGTTGATGATCCAGAGAAACTTCTAAGGAAAATCAAATCTCCTCTTCCTAAAAGTGGATCTTGTAAATTGGTAAGAACTACCTCTTTGCCTAATCATTGTTTACAGTTGAAGATCTTTCTTTTGATATCCAATTTGAGTTGTCTCTTTTCTAATCAAAGTCTAAATCTTTCCTTTCAGAGGTTGTATTTGACCCTATGAATTCTTATTCTTACTTTCCTTATTCTAAATCCCTATTTTCTAAAACTAATCACGAGCTTTAGTCAAACTTTAGTAAGATCCAAAGTTTAAATGACCAACTTTAAATCACCACTGAAAAGGCCTACAGGGGACAACAATAGTCACAAGTAGAAAGAGAAGAAAAATCAAGATCCTCAAGCACAAATGAGGATTCCATTTCAGAAAAATTACACTCAAGGCCCGTAATAAGATGAAGAGGAGATTGATGAAGCAAACCATTTGTTTGAGGAAGATCAAACACCTATTTTTCTAACTGAGGAAGATCAATTCTATCAGGATTCACTTGCACCAAGTGATCAACAACTTGTCCTTGAAAATGATGATTCATGGGAACTGCGGACTAAAGAATATTAAAGGGGTTATCAAAATTCTCTCAACCATCTATAGAAGCATTACAATTTGGGGAGCATGAATGTGTCTGTTACATTGAATGGGAAGAAGCAAAATTCGCAGGGAGATGCGCAAGACAAAGACAGAACCCTTGCATATCAAAACAAAGAAAAGGAAATTGTTATTCTAAGTCAGGATGAGACCAATGAAGCATATACCAACTATGTAAGGATGGTTAAGGAGGTTCAAAGTGAAGGTCAGAGAAAGGAGTCTCATACAAAAGGACAACCTGAAAAGAAGGACACCAATTCAAAAGAGGTAGAGAAGAAATATATTTTTTTTAGTTTAGAGAATGAAATTTCTAAATTGAAAGTTTCTATCCCTCTAACTGAACTAGTCGAGAATGATAAATACAAGTCTCACATTTCTCAAATGTTAAAGGTAGATCAGATGTCAAATATGGTTATGTTTTCGATGATGAGCCTATAATTCTCTTTGGTCCATTTGTAGAGGGAAGTCCGGAAGATAGTCATATCCCACCTTTGTACCTTAGTTTGAGACACCCTGATTTTATCCTTCATAATGCCATGTTAGATTCTGGGGCCTCACACAACCTTATGCCAAAAGAAATTATGGAAAAATTGGGATTAGATATCACCCGACCATACCATGACCTCTATTCATTTGATTCAAGAAGAGTGAAATGCCTTGGTCTTATCAAAGACTCGGTAATGTCTCTGGACCAAATTCCAGTCAAGAATGTGTTGATGGATGTGGTCGTCACTGATATTCCTCCATGGTTTGGCATTTTTCTTGATAGGTGTTGGGGAGAAAATTTGAAAGGCACCCTACAACTGCATTTCTCATATGCTACTATACTAGTATTTGGGCAGCTTAGAAAACTGTACCGAGAGAAAAGGTGGAATTTATGATTAGTAGCAAAGAGAGACCAAATAATCACCCAATCCGTGTTGTACATACCAACCTAGAGTATTTTATTTTATATAGTGATATGATTCCAGTAGATGATGATAGTCAAATTATAGAAATTTCAAAAGTTTTAGAAGTTATAAGTAATGTACAAGAAGATTGATTGCAAAAAGAGAGAAAAGCAATGTAGATTGTTTGCAGTCAGAACATTCACCTGAAATAATTGTTGAATCGGTGCCAGAAAAATAAATTATTTCAACAGTGAGTCATCCTCCAAAATTTCTGATAGATTAACCCTCCAAATTTCAGTTTTCCGGAGCACAAGATGGTCTTTGGACCCCGCAGTTTAATTGAGCATTAGGAAAGGGAGCTAGGAATGACATGTGGATTCATGGTCCCTTGCATCCATCAGGTAAAGTCCCTCAAAATGTAAGATTAATTTCATCTAAGTTGGCCTTTGATTTCTCAAATAATGAGGTAGAGTACAAAGCATTGATTGCTGGCCTTAAAATTCTCAAAAAGGTGGGAGAAAAGACAATTTCAATTTATGGCGACTTCGAGTTGGTGATTAAACAAGTAAAAGGGGAGTACCATGCCAAGCATCCAAGGATTTGAGCTTATCAAAATGCTCTCCTTGATATTCTCAAAACATTTTTAGAGCATACATTTTCTTTGATTCCTAAAAGTTAGAATTTTATAGAAGATTCCCTTGCCACTGCAACAAGTATGTTTAAGATCCCCATCCACTCAAATAAGAAGTTTTCAATTCATGTTAAGCATCAAACAGTTGTGCCTAACAATCTGAGATATTGGTAGGTGTTTTGGGATGATAAACAAATTAATAATTTTCTGCAAATGGAGGATGAATTCTTGCAGTCCCATATTGATGATGCATTTGATGAGAATGATCAGGAAATTGAGGCTACCAAGGTTGAAATGTTGTAGCTAAAAGACAATAACATTCCACAAGGTCTCATGTGTTTGGAAGAGTTATTTGATCATGATGATGTTGCCAAAAATCCAACAATGGTCCCCACAGAAAAAGTTGTTGAAGATATAAACATTGGCACAATTGACAAGCCCAAAATGGTCAAATTGTCAAAGTCTATATCTTGTGAGATGAAAGGTAAATACATTGCTTTAATAAAATATTTTTCTGATGTATTTGCTTGGGACTATTTAGATCTAAAGGTGTGTGATAAGAACATCATCTAGCATACTATACCAGTCAAGGTTGATCAGAAACCATTCTGCCAGAAGCTGAGGAGGACTAATCCCAAATTGTTTCCATCCATTGAGAAAGAGGTAAACAAAATCTACAAATATGGTATCATAGTTCCTATTCCTTTTTCTAAATGTATGTTAAATCTTGTGTTAGTAAGGAAAATGGCAGGGGAGATTCATCTTTGTATTGATTTTAGGAATTGAATAAAGTGTCCTTGAAGGAAAATTATCCTCTTCCAAAGATGGACCATATTTTGTAGAGGGTAGTTGGGTCTTCCAGGATGTCACTTCTTGATGGATACTCAGGCTACAACCAAATTTTGTGCATGAATATGATTAATTGAAAGAAACGTTTATGACACCATGGGGCACTTTTATGTATGCCAAGATGCCATTTGGATTGAAAAATTCAGGGGCCGCATTTTAGCGAGCAATG
Organism: Pinus taeda; assembly: GCA_000404065.3. Lineage (NCBI taxonomy): Eukaryota > Viridiplantae > Streptophyta > Pinopsida > Pinales > Pinaceae > Pinus > Pinus taeda. Next base: position 150,957 of record APFE031232742.1, on the reverse strand, counting down.
GAAATTGCTTTCACGAATGAAAAGATCTATCTTTCTTATTTATTTGAATGATCTCACATTTTTTTTCAAAATCTAATGAAGAACACTTGCATCATCTAAGAATTGTTTTTCAACAATGTAGGAAATTTGACATTTCGTTGAATCCAAAGAAGAGCTTATTTTCTATGGAGGAGGGCAAACTATTGGGGCACATTGTTTCCAAAGATGGTATTCGCATCGACCCTGCAAGAGTTGAATCAATCCCCCAATTAGATTTTCCAAGAAACAAAAGAGACAATCAATATTTTAATGGTAAAATAAACTTTTTGAGGAGATTCATCCCCAACCTTGCTAAACACTTCATAGGGAATACTAATATGTTGAAGAAGAACAATGAGGTCATATGGTAAAAACATGCAAAGAAATCATTTAATGCAGTTAAATTTTCATTTTCTACTGCTCCCACCTTGATCAGTCCTAATTATACTTCATATTCTACTATATTTTCTTTCTTCTCCAATCATACTTTAGTTTTTGTCCTAATGTAGAAGATGCACCAAAAAAATAAACATCCCATAGCCTTTTTCAGTGGAACTATAAGAGATGCAGCTCTAAAGTATAACAATATTGAGAAGCAAGATTTAGCCTTGGTGAAGTCTCTAAAGGACTTTCGGGTATACATTCTGCATTCACACATTATAGCTTGTGTTCCAACTGTAGTAGCGAAGGAAGTTCTTATGAAGATAGATCCAGAAGGTATGAAGGGAAAATGGATCGCAGCGATGCTAGAATATGATATGGAGATAAAATCGTCAAAGCTGATCAAGGGACAAGGTTAGGCAAAGCTCATGGCTGAATTTAACTTTCATGAATTGGATATCAATCTAATTTTTTCCCTCTATTTCAAAGAAGTGCAAGACTAACAGGTACAGGTATCAGGAATGTTTACTTTGTCTCCTTGGTATTCTAGCATTGTCTATGTATTGCAACATTTAAATCCTCCACCAAAAGTGCTAAGAAGTAAGAGTAGATCGTTGAAATTAAAAGATTCAAAATATTGTATTCTTGAAGGGGTCTTATTATGGAAATATTCGGGTGGTGTGTTGTTGAATTGTCTTGTTGAAATTGAAGCAAAAGATGTGATGAGTGACTTCCACAAGGGAGATTATGGTGGCCACCTCTTCTGGAAAACTACAACGGACAAAATTTTGAGGGCTGGTTTTTATTAGCTGACTCTTTTTACTGATGTGTATATAATTGTGATGAGATATCATGAATGTCATATTTTTAAGGGGGAAAGGAAACTGCTACCATTGGCATTGCAACCCATTTCAATCTTGGCACCATTCCAGTAGTGGGGCCTTGATTTTGTTGGGGAAATCCATCCTTCATTGTCAGCCTCGCACAATGGATCCTAATAGCCACAATTTACTTCACGAAATGGATTGAGGTGATACCAACTAGGCAAGCTACTAATTTTGTGGTCATTCAATTTATTGAATCTAATATATTGTCAAGATTTGGCTACTCGAAGAAGATAATCATTGATAATTCCACTCCTTTTAAGTAAAAAAAGATCGTGGAATTCAACTGCACATTAGGGAATTCAACTGCTTATTAACCACAAGGTAATGGGCTGGCTAAATATTCCGACAAATCATTGATCAACATAATCAAGAAGGTGTTGGAGGTAAACAAGAAGAACTATCATAAAAATCTTATCAATTCCTTATGGGAGGACAGAGTAAGTAACAAGAAATCTATAGGTATGTCACCTTTTTAGTTGGTGTAAGATATTGATACCATTTTTGCTTCTTCTCTTATTGTCCCAGTCATGAATATTTTGTAGGAAGTAGGCAGCAAGCTGAATTATGTGAAACGAAGAAAAAATTAGATGATTCACATACAACAAACCAGGGAGGAAGTATTTCAGAATACTTCTAAACTTCACGAAAGATAAAGAATATTTATGACCGGAAGACTAAATTATATGATTTCAACTCAGGAGATATAGTTCTTCGTTGGGATGCATAGAATTAAGAGAAGGGCTAGCACAGTAAGTTTGAAAATTTGTGGAAAGTACTGTACAAAATATCAACTTTGAGAGGAGAGAATGGTTATATGATAGGAGAAACGAATGGAAAACATTATTTAGGGGGAACAATCAACGATAGGCTTCTCAAGCACCACCTTAATTGAGGAATTTCTGGAAATTTTCATTATCATTGTACATACCAGTTTACTTTCCTGTCAGAGTGTGAAGTAGCTATCATGGGAGCTTGAAGCCCAAGGAGAAGGCCATAAGGCTTCTTTGACCAGCTGCTGGTTTGAAATATTTAGTTTGTTTTTCTTATTTGTCAAAGTCAGTTAGTCATTCAGTTTTAAGCTTCGAGTTTGGTCTTTGTGTTTTGACTCCATACCCAATGGATAAGGCTACTCAGTCTACGATGTTCTTAACACCTCCTAAAGGAGCTTTTATAAAAATTTGGAGCCAATGTTAGTATATGTTAGTCCTTCCAGTCACCAGTAATCAAATCTGTTCTTAGAAGGTTTTTTTTAGGGTCTCAAGTTAATTTTTTATCATTTCATTAGGTTTTCAAGATAAAATTTTGGTCACTGGCTAGTGTGTCTTGGCCTATTAGTACTGCTCCTTCAAAAAAATTTCATGTTCTGGTCATTTCCATCACTCATTTGGATGTGCCATCACTGAAAGGTCATCATCATCATCATCTCAATCATATCATCATGGTCCTCATTGATTTCAATGCCACCATTAAGTCATTAGGGTCAAAGTCATCAAAATCTGTCATTTCATTCATAAATCTAGAAAATGAAGGAGTAGTAATAGGGAATTTGCTCAAATTTTTTTTGTTTCAAAGTGTAATTTATTTCAAATATTATGTAATAAGATCTAGTGTTCCAAAGTTGGATTGATATTCCAAAGGTACATAGTTTTCAAAGAAAAAGTGGAAAACATATGGTGGGCCACCCCACTACTATGAAGAAATTGACTTCCACAAGCTATAAAATACCATCACAAGTCATTTCTCTCACTCATTTCATTAACAAAGAGCTCTCACTCACTAGAAAGAACTTCCTTAGCATTTTAGGGCCAAAGGATACTCCAAAGGTTGATTCCAAGAAGTTACACTGTGTTTTCACTCCAAAATCCATAAAACTTATTTTTAAGGGTTCTCAAAGGAAATTGAAGTCTTCATCAACAACCTACAAGTAAGTTAAGGGCACTTGATACCTCATATCAACTTTGTTTCCTTGTTTTGATGGTGCATAGCCTCCATTTGTCCCCACGTTGCATTTTTTGCAGTTTTTATAGTTGGGACTATATACAAATTCCCTAGGATAAATTCTACACTCATTTCATCCTTTTCGAATTCCCAGTGTTCCCTAACACCCTTACCTACTTCCCTAAATTTTCCTGCCCTTATTTCCCTTCCCTAAACCCTTCACCTCATCCCCTCACTCACTTCCCCTATTTTTCCCACTAGGAGTTTCCCTTCCAAACTATCAACATGGAGGAAGAAAAGAAATCTTATAACAAGGGAGGTCAAGTATCAAGGTATGAACCACATAATATCCTTGAGCTAATGTCCTCCTCACTATCGAAGCAATGCTTTTAGAATGTAGGGTGTTTAGGGTTTTCTGAGCAAGTTCAACAAGTCAACAAGTCAAGTATCATGCCAAGTTGACCAACTTGTTCACCACAAACCTTAGGAGAGATAAGGTCATTGTTGCAGGGGGCCGCTTCACAATTTCAACTGAATCCATAGAAGCAGCCACAGGGATACCAAACAATGGAGAAAAGTGGTTTAAGAGCATAGACATGGATGTAAAAAACTACAAACCCTTCATCAAAGGTCACAACAAAGGCACCATTAAGAAAGTTTTTCCTTTTGGACAACTCTTTGAGAAGTTTTCTACATTGATGAAGGTCATTATGAAGCATTTTACATGTGAGGGAAGATTTTTGAGATTGTACAAGTATCATTCGTATTTCTCATGCATTTCACAGGGGTAAAGCCATTTAACCTATACTTCTACCTCTATAAGAGCTTGGCTAAAATGGTAGAGAAGGTGAAACATATACAAAGTCATCATCAAACCAACCTTTTTAACCATTCGCTCATCAAAATCATTGTATTGCATCAACTTGCACAAATGAACATCAATTGGGAGACATTCATTCAGTCAAATGTCTTTTTGTCTTCAACTAGTCAATCTACTAGCCAAAGTACACCATGAACCCCATCCAAGCATATGGAGATTGGCTCATCTAGCATAATTTCAGTCAAGAGGACACCTAGGTCTGAGGTGACTCAAACATATTAGAGATGAAGGATGCATGTTTTTTCTCCAGATATTGTTGAAGGGGCCAAGCCTACATCGACAAAACAAGGATCACCATCACAACATGGTGCACCTTTGGCAAGAATGAGTCATTCCATAGTCACACTGATATAGTATACTTGGAGGTTAATGAAGAGCATAGGACAGAAGAGCAGGTCATCATGGAGAAATATGCTGAGATCAAAGAGTTTAAGGACAACCTGTCTAAGACCAATTTCATGATTTTATTCCTAGAGTAGGAGAATAAGCATAAGGTTGATGTTAGAAAAGAAGATGTAAAGGGAAAATAATTAGTTGACATAGATGATTTAGATCAGTATCAAGAGCAGGTGACAAGGAAAAGGCCAAGGACTAGAGGCCTCCATTGGGAACTTCAAAAACAAAGTGAACAATCTCCCCCAAAAGAGAAAATGTCTTTAGATGACCTAATTACAACTGAATTCAATCAAAATAGGGAGTTATGGTTTGAAAAATTAAATTTACATTTGGAAAATCCCCTTAATAGGGCCAACAAAGACAACACATTGCAAAGACACATGGTTTTTCATTACTATACAAGGAATCAAATCTCTAATGTCAATATCAAGCAGTTGAAGGAAAAACTCAAGGAAACCCTAATAAAGAAATAAGATAAGGTTAAGTTGGATTTAATTTTTGATGCTTCCCTTATAGTGTAGCATACCATCTCACATTTTCATGGAGAAACTCTGGACCAATTTTGTGGAAATTTCAAGAAATTTTGGGAAATTGTGAATTTTTGGCAATTTTTGAAACAATCAATAGGTCAAAAATGTAGGGTGCCCTACACTGCACTTTTAATGGGGAGCTCAAAATGAAATTTTGTTTGCATATTTGGATTTTGATCACTTGTAAATCAATTCTAACCCTTGGGAGAAAAATTTTAGCAGGTTGTGGTAGGTGAAAAAAGCCAAAACCACTAAAAAGTCTTCTCTTTTCCCTCTTTTTGAAGAGCTCGCTACGATTTTGGAGTACCTCTAGGAGAATGAAGTTTTAGAGGACTAGGAGACGCCTTTTTGAGTGCTTGATGATTCTATCATGTAGAATACATCAAAATATATCTCTAGAATTTTTCATATAAGGATTTTGACCTCGGGAATGCCTCCAAAAGTCACTTAGACCAATTTCATTGCTTTTTCTACTGGCACGCTATGCTTTTGCATGAATTCACTACGTCTTTGCCTGAAACTCCTGTTTCTCAGTTTTATCAGCTAGTTTCAAGTTTTCATGATGTAATTACTTGTCTTTGATCTAATTATGATCTAATAAGAGGTAAATAAGATTGTTAGAGTTATTTTCATGTAAATTGGGGCCTCATTTATGAGGAGCAGTTTAGTCAAAGTTTGAAAGGAGGATTTTTTTTAACCTCCCTAGTCATTAGGGTTTTTTTAAACACTTCATGTAATAAGTTCCTTAGTTGAAGGATTTGACCCTAAGAGAGGGGAAATGATTATTTTGTCTATATGTATCTAGTTTTCAGTCATAGAATAGGTTGGACATCAATGAGTAGAACTCATGGAGTTTGTCCTTCATCATTTTTACAGAAAATCAAAGGACAATTGCAGCTATTATTTAAGAATTCTTGTTTTATGAATTTGTGATAATGTTTTCTCTCTGTTATAGTCTTATATGAATGATAATTCCATCTTCATTTCATGTCTATCATTTTTAGTGCTTTTCCTAACAGGTTTTAAACAAAATCCTTAGTTTTAAGCTTTATTTTGTTAGGAACTTCATGTTTATGTCACTTATCTTCTGATAAATGAATTCATGCTTTCCATGCTCATTTTGATCTTTGATGTTCCAGTCTAGACTACATTGACAAAACCCAAAAGTATCATAAAGGCATACCTACCCTGTTCCTTTATATCTCTTACAGCTGAAACCTTTGATCTCTTGACCTAGTTCCATGATTTTCTGTCCTGGTCCAGCAAAACCCTAAGATATTCAAAACCCTAGAGCTAAACATATGTAGCCTAATATGTGTTTCCCACTCCAGTCATCATTGGCTGTGAGCTCATAGAGAGGGACCTCTCTAGTTTGGTAGGGCTAGTTGCTAAACCCTAAGTGGTCTAAGGTTACCTCCTTTGATCTCCTTTCTCAACCTTGGGATATTGTGGAGGATAGCAAGGGGGTCAAAACTGCTCTGGAACATCAAGACCTGAAAAAGTGCTAAAAATAGTAAATGTTGAAATGAACAAGGAAACATATGAAACTACTTGGGGGGTCTAGGTGGAGTAGGAGGGTGGCCACAAATATCCACCATGATCATATTAAGAGTTGTTCGTGCTCTCATCTTTATGTAGCATGTGTCATTGCATAAGGATTGGTGTTTGTCATGTAAAGGGAATGTTGTTTTTCTTCAAGGGAAAGCATGCACGCATGAGTTGCTATCATCAGTTAGACATGTTTCACACTCGCTTCACACGCTCTTGTTACAAAGGTTGTTGCATCAAGAAGAGTATGTCTTATACATCATGGATGGTTTATGTTATATCACTAAGTGTTCATGTGCGATCACAATAAAGTATTATCTATGTTTACATATCTTTCACTGATCTCACACTTAGCCAAATTCCTAAGAAACTTAGCCTCATCTAGCCTCTTGGAAATGTGCACTTTTCTTATGCAACCCTCAAGCCTACTCCCTTGCTTGCTAGAATTCCATAGTGTGCAGAGACCCCCCAGCATCCCTTGCCATCCAAAATTACACAGTGGTTTCTGCCAATGTGCTTCCCTTAGTAAGAATCCACAATCATCAGAAATGACGCAGTATTGTCCCTCATCTTCTAAGTCTGCCTTGCAACCTGAAACAACATAGATGTGTCCTCACAGAAGCCATCCTGTAGTACTGCCTTGCATCCAGAAATTGTGCAGTATTGCTTTTAAGCTACCTAGGTTTCCTTGCACTATAAAACTATGCAAAAGTGTCCTCCCAAGACTCCATCTTGTAGCAATGTCATGTGCCTCAAAATTTCATAGTGTTTTCCAAGCTGCACTATCTGTCTTGCATGCCGAAAATGTGCAGATGGGCCTCCTAATGTGTCATTCTGGGAGAAATCACTACCCATTAAAATGATGCTTATCTATCTCTTAGTGACTATAGGAAAACGTGACATGTTGAGATCACTCCGAAGGAGTTGAGAAGAAGGGAAAAGAGACTAAGTGATGAAAAAATATAAGGATTGGATGAAAACTCTGTTGGATGCATGAACATCTCAAGGGTAAGTATGATAAGTAAATAACACCTTTCAAAGTACACCTCTTAGTTGAGTTTGAAAGCTACTTTTCATTGCCCTATCATCCTGTCTTCAATAACATGGTTGTGTGCAACCACAAAAAAGTTATTTGAGGTATTTCCTCTACATTTCTTGCTTTCTATTCACTTGTTTAACCAACTGCCATATTTTGAATGTTGATTGCTATGCCATGGTTGCGACCTTGTTCTTGTGATGTTGAAGGTTTGTCTTTGTGTGTATGAGTTGTGTTTGCTATGTAAACATCTATCACACTCACACAAAAAGTTGTAAACAATGTCACACAAGTGTCCTCACAACTATCCAATGATCTATCTCAAGTGTCAAACTTGTCACTCTCACGGTATATGAATGTGTCTTGGAACTTTCTCTTAATTCAGAAGCCTGTCACAGACTAACACCTTTTCCCACAAGTCTTGTATTCATTTGTAAGACTATTATTTGGAAACTTGTAATGCATGTTGCTTTAATCTATACTAGGATAATTGAACTATTTCAATTTTTTTAGTGCATATACTATTGGAAATGTGTTGTATCAGTTGTTATTGTTGTCCAACCCATGTAGACTACTCTGCCAGATGCTAGAGAGAGTCATTCTTGTAAACATGTTATAATGATCGTCTCACTCGTGTGGACTACTCCATTAGGTGTTGTACATGCTATCTGTTCACCTTTGTGTCTATGGAAATTGCATCCGTGTGGTCTACTCCACCAAAAAATGCATAGATCCTCCTATGTTGTGTGTCTCTAACTGAGTTGGGACTTTTCCCTTTTGACTTCAAACTCAATTTCACCCTCTCCCTCCGTAGTGAAATAACTTTGACACAAGAAACACTTAGCACTCACCAAGCACATGAACCTCGTTGTTTGAAGACTAAGTATATCACTCTCACATGCTAACAAGCAAGAGCTAAAGCATATCTTTAAGATAATGGCATCTGGGACATTGTACTAGATGGGACTCCTACACCAAACAATGTAAGGTCTAGTTGAGACTTCATACCATGAAGATCCCCTAAATGTTGGAGGGTCCAACACTGTAAACATTTCTGGCACTATAAAATTGGCTAGACGATAATCTGAGTCCTCAAAAATAATTTTGAATCTTCGCATACTTATCATGACTAACTGCAAAACTTCTCATCTAGAGTCTATGTCTTATGGAAATGACTTTGAAATCTTGAAAGCGATCTGGAATGAATTGTCGCGTAACACATACTATGATGAAGGCGAAGCAACCTTGCTTAGACATGCAGTTGGCATTGTAGGCTCCTCTGAAATGAAATCTATGAGGATTACATAACTTGAATGCTGCTCAAAAACATGCTACGCGGGAACCCACTGCTATGGTGTGTCACATTGCCTCAAAAATATATTCACTCTTTCCATCAACTTCTCGCAAAGATAGAATGTGCTTTCCATCATTTTGATCGTAAAGCACTCAATAAAAAAAATTCGAAATTATGAAAAGAAACTGATTAATTCATTGAACAATTTCACATGCACTTTTATAATGTTGCATGTTGATTCCGTGAGGATTAAATTGATTAGGAATTCCTTGATGGAATATTTAAGTATCTTCTTTACATATACGAAAATACACAATTCCTAGAATCATTCAAACCTCTCCCAGCATACCTTGACATTAGAGCTGCCAAATCCAAGATGGACAAGGTCACTATCACAAGTGATTGTTTGTCCTCTTCTCATCAAAAAAATATAGCTCTGTAGTGTAAAGTGGGAGAAGGTGCGTGCACATATGTTGAACTGTCACATCCTTTGACTATACCTACTCTCAATATCTACACAGATTTGGCTTTCAGTCCTATTGGTTGTCATGTGGACTTGTTCCCTCAACTTCGGTCCCCATGTTGCATTGATCCTTTACATTGTACTGTGTTTTGTTCTCCCATTTTTGACTTCACATCTTGTGTTCACGAGGATCAAGTTGTCAATGGAGTTGGTGTTATGCAACCAACATGTGCTATCATTCATGATGAGTGTGTGTGGGAATATGAATAAGAACCCAAGGTGAAGGATGGCTACATTCCATCTGTGCCTCATCCGCTCTATCATGAAATCTCTTGTGACTCTACGACTTTTGATTTTCCCTGTGAAAACTCATCTCCATATGTTTCTACTTCTGATCATTCACAAGACACACCAGATTTCAGCCTATCATTACATTGCGAAGAGGACACATCTTCCTCTAAAAATCCATCCCATATGTCCTCTGTCATTTTTGAAAACACATAGGGTGAAATTCCTTGTTTCTCATCAACCCCTCTACATGATTTATTACATCATGAGGATGTCGTGGAACATCCCAAATTTTATGATCATGATTTTCATGATCTGTGTACTTCTTCTTTTGATCATGATGTTGATTCACTTGCTATTAATCTCTCTCAGCCACTGGTCTCTGATGATCTATCTATTGGCGAAGTGGAAACCCTCCAGGCTATCGAGGCACTTCAGCTTGAACTGATTCTTATGTCAGGCCCTCACTATCGTGAGGTTAGTTCCACTTCTAATCAGAGAATTATTGAAACATTTAAGGCTCCTCATCACTGATATGTATGCATTGAAGATAAATCCAATACGAAGATTTCACTTCCTCCACCTGAATCACATGATCCCATCACTCATGCATTGGAGGGATCGTACACAACAAGAACACTTGCAAGGCATAAGTTGTCTCTCTTTCTCAATTTTTCTTGTATGTGACAGTCAAGAGAGTGAACATGCTTATTATCTGCAGGAAGTGTGTCACAACACCATGTTAATTCCATAGAATGCTTGTCTTATGCCTTCACTCTTTTATTTTCCTTGGATGATTTAGAACTTGGAGCGTGTTAGTCTCCGCTATTATATTTTTCTTGTTCACTAGTTTACATCATATCTTTCTTGTTTACCATGACTTTGCCAACATGGGCCAGCCAATGCGCTGCCGACTGCAATTGGAAATAGAACTTCATGTCAGTAGGTCCATGCACCGTTTAGCATAGGAGTAGGAGTATTGTTTTATTTCTTGCTTCACTTTGCTTTATGGTTTGCATGTTTTCTTTGCTTGCTTACTTAGTTTGGTTTTCTTTCTTGGTTTCTTTGCTTACTTGTCTTTCTTTTTCTTTACTTCTTCTTTTTACTTTTTTCTTTCTTTGCTTGCTCATGTTCGTAGGTTAGCCTTACATGAAACTTTGTTTTGCTCTTGAGACAATCCGGGCAAATCTAAGAGGACTTGTACAACTATCAACATCTGGTTATCTATTGTCTTCTCTCCTTATGAAGAGATTGTTGTCTTCAGTTGATGATTCCTTGATGGAGAATATGTTCTATTTAGAGTGAGTCTTGGTGAAAGCACAACACTTGCACTATTAACTAGTACCGCCTACTCTAATCAGTGTTTTTGGGTTAACCCTTGTTAATTCAGTTAAGTAGAGTAAGGTGAGGGGGAAACCTTAAGAAGTATTTCAGAGGTATATGTAACATACTTCTATGAAGTAAAAACCTCTTCTACTCTCAATAAGTTGGGATCCCTCTTCTGGAAGTATGTCAGAGGTATATATAACACACTTCTACGAAGTAGAAACCTCTTCTGCTTTCAATAAGTCGGGATCCCTCTTCTACCTCCAAAATAAATAAGTGTCTATGCATATTTCTTTGAAAAAATTAAAAATAAATAAGGTGAAAGAAGAGAAAGGCTTCTTTCTAAAATAGATAATGCAGGTAATTCCGACGGGGTACTAAATAGGCTTGCTAGTAGTGGATCTTTGTTTGTGTTCCTGTGTGACTCCGATGGGGTACTGTCTAGGCATGCTAGTAGCAGAGAAACACCCAAGATGAATCTTAAAATATGACAATTATATTAGTTGTGCATCAATATACCCCTCATCCTCAATCGAAACAACTGGGTTGAATTGGCTTGGAATGTGTCCTGACCAATTAAGAGAATGGTAGGGACTACATCTTTCATATAAGCTAGTGGAGAAGAAATCATGATCAAAGAATCAAACAGTACTTTTTGGAGAGTTAGACTCACTTTTCTTGAAACAAGGTCCATACAGAGGGCTAGAGTTCTACCAGTGTGTCACCAATTTTGTAGCGGCTATAATCACCCTCCAAAATTTTTCCTCGCATGAAAATTTCAGAGCCTACCTTGGATCCTATGATTGATCGTTCCTTGGTCACTTGTTGGTAAGATGATGATCTCAATCTCCCCTCCTTGATCTTAAGATTTTTTCATGTTCTCATCTTTATGCAGCATGTGTCATCTTTGGGCATATGGATTGTTGTTTTTCATGCAAAGGGAATGTTGTTTTTCTTCAAGGGAAAGCATGCATGCATGAGTTGCTATCATCACATAGACATGTTTCACACTCACTTCACACACTTTTATCATAAAGGTTGTTGCATCAAGTAGAGTATGTTTTATACATTCTTGATGGTCTATGTTGTATCACTAAGTGTTCATGTGAAATCATAGTAAATTCTTATTGATGTTTACATATGTTTCACTAATATCACACCTAGCCAACTTCCCAAGAAAATTAGCCTCATCCAGCCTCCTAGAACTGTGCACTTTTCTTCTGCAACCCTCAATCTTGCTCCCTTGCATGTTGGAACTCTGCAGTGTACAAAGGCCCCCAACATCCATTAGCATCCAAAACTGTGCAGTGGTTTTTTCTGGTTTCCTTCGCTTAGCAGGAATCCATTATCATCAGAAAATGCATAGTATTGTCCCTCAACTGCTTAGTTTTCCTTGCAACCTAAAACTGTGTACATGTGTCCTCCTGTAACTCATCCTGCAGTAGTGCCTTGCATCTATAAACCATGCAGTATTTCCTTTCTGCTGGACTACACTTAGAAACTACGTAGAGGTATCCTTCGAGGACCCCATTCGATAACAGTGTCCTATTCCTAAAAAATGTGTAGCATTGTCAAAGCTTCCCTATGTGTCTTACATGAATAAACTGAGCAGATGGGTTTCCAAGGGCCTCATTTAGGTAGCACTCAATGCCTGCTGAAACAATGCTTTTCTATATCTCAATGACGATAGGAAAATGTGACATGCTAAGATCACTCCCAAGGAATTATGGAGAAGGGCCAAGAGACTAAGTGATGGCAAAAGATAAGGACCGCATTCAAACTCCATCAGATGCATGCTCATCTCGAGGGTAAGTATGGTAAGTAAATACCACCTTTCGAGGTACACATCTTAGTTGAGTTTACAGGAATTCTTGTCATTTTCATGTCATCCTTTCTTTAGTAACATGCATGTGTGCAAACACAAAAACGTTATTTCAGGTATTTCCTCTACATGTGCTTTCTTTTCACTTTTTGACCAACTATCATCTTTTTCATGTTCATTATTATGTGATTCTTGCGACCTTGTTCTAGTGATGTTGAAGGTTTGTCTTTGTGTGTATGAGTTTTGTTCGCTATGTAAACATCTATGGAACTCACACACAAAGTGGTAAACAATGTCATGCAAGTGTCATCATGGTCATTCAATGATCTATCTCAAGTTTCACACTTGTCACTCTCAAACTTTAGACAGTCACACTGAGACATGTTGTCTTGTTGGTTTGAGGTGTCTTGTCATCAAGTCATGTTGAGTGTGTGTTCGCAAGGTCATGTAAACATTATTTCACTCACTCACACACTCAACCATTATTCCAAAAATATTGTAGACCAGAGGACACTCCATCAGCCAGACCTCCACTAAGATGGATTGTACAATCTCAACCCTTAGTGACCAAGCATTGTTTCCAAAAAGTACGTAGAGATTGAGGCTTTTCAATGGGAAGTATGCACTAGACAATTATGGAATGAACCTAGTTAAATATCACCCTAAACAACACAGAAGTTGGCCAAGAATCCATCTAAGTCTACACTTCCTGCAAGCCTATCCATCAGTCTCTCGCTGGTCTACCACATAATTTTACTTGAGTAGTGACCCAAGGCTGTGCACATCTCCAAAACTAGGAGAAATTGTCTTGCATGCCTGCACTGCCTGAATAAATTTTGCAAACATGAGGGATAGGCACCTGCTACCTGTCACTATAATGTCCCAGGAAATTGTGTAGTTTTGTCAAGTAGTTCCCCTATGGACCTACTTGCCACTCCTCCTAAAAATTGTGAAGTTTTCATGGACAATCCACTTACTACGTGCCACCTTGCTTAACTCAGGAACTATGTAGATATGTCCTGCTTCAATTCCTTCTAGTACTACGGATTTCTAACCAGCAATATCCCACAGCCTGATCTGAGCCTCCTGCAGAAAACTGCACAGTGTTCACTGCTAGTGCTTCTTGCTACCCATACTGCCTCCTCAGAAAAACTGCACAATTCTGCCTCTGAAGTAGGAATTCTCCCTTAGATGTCACTGTTGTCCTAGACTACTCAACTCAGCCTCTCAATGACCTCTTTGCATTTTTTTCGAAAGTGTCTTAGAGCCTCGTAGCCTGGCCTGACATACGATCGGTGCTATTTCAGAGCCTTTTCCTTTCTCCTACTTAGTTGCGCCTGTAAAAGAAGGGAAATGCATCATGGTAGAATAATAGATTTATGGATTTGATGTCATCTCATCATGAATGATTATAGAAACAGGTGCATAGATGAGACATGGCACAACGACAAATGAGATGAACAAGGAGCACATGTTAGAAGACTTGCAAGTAGTTGGACAACCACACAATGCATACCAAGTAGAAATCAAAGGAGACACATGAACATGCATGAACCATCAGGCAAGCACCAAGACCATTAAAGACTTGATGCACTTTTCCATGCAAAGGTGAAGCTATGGTACACCATGAGCATATTCATCACTCAGTAGCACAACAAGTTGACACGAACAACACAACTAGCATGTGCATACCAATCATGTCATTTTGAGTTGTGTCATGAGTCACCTCGACCACATCACTAGTTTGGGTCATACTTGTGTAATCAATGCAATGTAAGGTGGAAGTCCAAGAGAGCCATGTATGTAGTTAAAGGGTCTTGTAAGTCAAAGGGTCATGCAGGTAGAATATTCACGAGGGAAGTCGAAGAGTCACAAGGGTAAGTTTCACCCTTGGCTATATATACCCCTCATTTGTACATGCAAAGGACTTTTAACCTTGGCTCCTTCCACATAGCCTCAGTCTGTAATATTTTCTTTGATGAGTGAGTAGTGGCTCCAACACTTCACTACTGGGGCTAGTCATGTATGGTGTATGAATGTGTCTTGGAACTTTCTCTTAATTTGTAAGACTATTCTTTGGACACTTGAAATGCATCTTTCTTTAACCTATACAAACATAGATTGACTATTTCAATTGTTTTAGTGCATATGCTATTGGAAATGTGTTTTATTAGTTGTTATCGATGTCTCACCCATGTGGACTACTCTTGCAGACACTAGGAAAACTCATTCTTGTAAAATTATTATAACGACTACCGCATTCATGTGGATTACTCTGCTAGGTGTTGTATGTGCTATTTGTTCACCTTTGTGTTTGTGACTACCGCATCCATGAGGAATATTCCACCTGAAGCTACACAGATCCTATTGTGTTGTGTGTATCTAACTAAATTGGCACTATTCCTTTTTGAATTGAGACTCACTCTCACCTTCTCTCTGTAGTGAAAGAAAATTGACACAAGTGACACTAAGCACTCACCAAGCACATGAACCTCATTTTTTAAAGACTAAGTATACCACTCTCACGTGTTGAAAACAAAGAGCTAAGGCATATATTTAAAATAATGGAAATCAGAACATTGTACGAGAAGGGACTCCTTCGCCAAATGGTGTTAGGTTTAGTTGGGCTTTCATACCTAGGAGATCCCATGAATGTTGGTGGGTCCATCACCATCAACATTTCTAGTGCTAGAAGGAGGGATAAATGAAAATCTGAGTCCTCAAAATCTATTTTGAATCCTTGGATACTTATCATGACTAACCACAAAATTTCCCTTCAAGAGTATATCTCTTATGGAAACAAATTTGAAGTCTCAGAAGAGCTCTGGAATGACTTGTCACGTAACACATTCTACAATGAAGGTGAGGTAGCCTTTCCTAGACATGAAGTTGGCGTTGTAGGTTCCTGTGAAAGCCATGAAATCTATGAAGGTTACATTAACTGCGCTCTATTTTCATACACGCTTCGAGGGCATCCACTGCTATGGTGTACCACACTGACTCAAAAATATATTCACTCTTTCCATCATCTACTCGCAGAGATAGACTTTGCTTTCCATCAATTTGACTGTAAAGCACTTAATAAATAAATTGAATTTAAAGAAAGAAATTGATGAATTTGTTGAACAATTTCACATGCTCTTTCGTAATCTTGCATATCGATTCCATGAAGATGAAGTTGATTGGGAATTCCTCAATGGAATATTTAAGTATATTATTTACATATCTAAAAATCTACAATTATTAGAACCATTCAAACCCCTCCCACCGTACCTCAGGTTTAGAGCTGCCAAATATAAGATGGACAAGGTCATTGTCACAAGTGATTTTCTATCCTCTTCTCATCAAACAACTCTAGCTCTATAGTATATGGTGGGAGAAGGTCTGGGCACATTTGTTTAACTATCACATCCACCCACCCCACCTACTATCAATCTATACATAGATTTGGCTTGCCAACCTATTGGTTTTCACATGGACTTGTTCCCTCAACCTCCATCCCCACATTCCATTGATCCTCCATATTGTATTATGTCCTGTTCTCTCGTTTCAGACTTCATGTCTAGTGTTCATGAGGATCAAGGCATCGATGGAGTTGGTTTTGTGCAACCAACTTGTGCTGTCATTGATGATGAGTGTGTGAGGGAATCTAAAGAAGAACCCACGGTCAAGGATAACTCCCTTCCATTCATACCCCATCCACTGTATCATGACATCTCTTGTGATTCTCCCACTTTTGATTTTCCCTATGAAAACTCATCTTTGAATGTTTATATTTACGATCATTCACCTGGAAACACCAGATGTCAACTTTTCATTACATTATGAAGAGGACACATCTTCCTCTGAAAATCTGTCCCATCTATCATCTCTTATTTTTTAAAACATAGAGAGTGAACTTCATTGTTTCTCATCAACCCCTCTACATGATTCATCATATCATGATGATGTCAGTGAACATCCAGAATTCTCTAAGCGTTGTTTTCGTGATCTATGTACTTATTGATTTGATCACGATGTTGATTCACTTGTTGTTAGTATTTCTTCTCTCATGATCTATCTATTGACGATGTGGAAACTCCGTAGGCTGTCGAAAACTTCAGCCTGAGTTGATGGTTATGCCATGCCCTTACTATCCTTAGGCTAGTTGCATTTCGGATGATAAAAATTTTGAAACACTGAAGGCTCCTCATCACTCATCTGTATGCATTGGAAATCAATCCAGTACATAGATTTTGCTTCCTCAACCTGAATAACATGATCCCATCGTTGATGCATTGGAGGAATCATAAACATAAAACAAACTTGTAAGGTGTAATTTGCCTCTCTTTCTCATTTTTTCTTGTATTTCATATTCATGAGAGTGCACATGATTATCATCTGCAGGTAGTGTGTTAAAACACCATATTGAGTCTGCATAATGTTTGTCTTGTGCATTAGCTCTTTTATTTTATGTGAATGATTTAGAACTCTGAGCGTGTCGGTCTTCATTGATATGTCTTTCTTATTCATTGTGTTACATGCATATCTTTTTTTATTAGCACTCCTTCTCCAACATGGGCCAACCAATGCACTGATGGCTACATTGGAAATATCACTTCATGTGAGTAGGCCCATGCACTATTCAGCATACGAGTAGGAGTAGTGTTTGCTTTCTTGTTCTCCTTTTCTTCCTGGTTTGCCTATTTTCTTTGCTTGCTTACTTGATTTCATTTGATTTCTTGATTGATTTTCTTAGTTTTTTTTATTTCTCTTTGCTTCTAGTTCTAGATTTTTGATTCCTTTTCTTGCTCATGTATGCAAGTTAGCCTTAAATGAAACTGTGTTCGGCTCTCAAGGAAACCTAGGAGAATCTAAGAGGACTTGTACAGATATCAGCATCTGGTTATCTATTGTCCTCTTTCATTATGAAGAGATTTTTGTCTTCAGTCGATGATGCCTTGATGGAGAATACGTTATGTTTAGAGTGAGTCTCCATGAAAACACAACACTTGCACTTCTATCTAGTATTGTCTACTCTAATCAGTTCTTTTGGGTTAACCCTTGTCAGCTCGGTCAAGTAGAGTAAGGTCTGGGGGGAACCTTAACAAGTATGTTAGAGTTGTATATAACATAATTATCTGAAGGAAAAACCTCTTCTATTCTCAATAAGTCAGGATCCTTCTTCTGCCTCTAAATTAAATATTTGCCTATGATTAGTTCTTTGAAAAAATGAAGAATAAAATAAGGAAAAAGAAGCTAAAGGCTTCCTCCATAGAGATTTGATGCAAGTAGCTCTGTCAGGGTACTGACCAGGCTCACTAGCAGTGGAGCAACGCTTGTGTTCCTGCATGACTCTGTTGCGGTACTGTCTAGGATTGTTGGCAGTGGAGCAACACCAAAAATGAAAATTAAACTCTGACGATTATATTACTTGTGCATCAATATACCCCTCATCCCCAATCGAAACAACTAAGTTTACTTGGCTTGGAATGTTTATTGATAGATTAAGGGAATGGTAGGGACTACATCTTTCACACAAGCTAGTGTGGAAGCCATCATGATCAAAGAATCGAACAATAATTCTAGGAGGGTTAGAGTCACTTTTCACGAAACAAGATCCATATAGAGAGCTAGAGTTCTACTAGTGTGTCACCAATGTTGTAGCAACTACAAACACACTCCAAAATTTTGGCTCAGATGCAAATTTTATAGCCTACCTTAGATCACATGATAAATCATTCCTTTCACTTGTTGGTATGGTGAGGATCTCAAGATACCCTCCTTGATCTTAAGAGTTGTTCATGTTCTTATATTTATGTACCATGTATCATATTTGGGCATAGGGATTATTGTTTGTCATGAAAAGGGGATGTTGTTTTGTTTCATTGGAAAGCAAGCATGCATGAGTTGCTATCATCACATAGACATGTTTCACTCAGTTCATGCACTATTGTTACAAAGTTTATTGCATCAAGTAGAGTATGTTTGATACATTCTGGATGGTCTATGTTGTATCACTCAGTGTTCGTGTGCAATGATAGTCAAGTCTTATTGATGTTTACATATGTTTCATTGATCTCACACTTAGCTAATTTCAAAAGTAACTTAGCCTCATCTAGCCTCCCGAAACTGTGCACTTTGCTTCTGCAACCCTCAAGCTTCCTCCCTTACCTGCTAGAACTCTGTAGTGCCCAGAGACCCCCAGCATCCCTTGCCATACAAAACTATGGAGTGGCTTACTCCAATTTCATTCCATTATTCGGAACCCGCTATCATCAAAAATTGCACAAGACTGTCCCTCATATGCACAATATGCCTTGTAAATGAAATTACGCAAATGTGTCCTCCTGGAACCCATTTTGCAATAGTGCCTTGCATTAAGAAATGACACAGTATTGCCTTTCATCTGTCAAGGTTGGACTGAACTCAGAAACTGGGCATAGGTGTCCTCCTAAGACCCCTTTCCACAACAGTGTCCTGTTCCTCAAAACTGCACAGTGTTGTCCAAGCTACCCTATCTGTCTTGCATGCAGAAACTACACAGATGGGCTTCCCAGGGCCTCAATATGGTAGCAGTCACTACCCACTAAAATGATGCTTATCTATCTCTCAGTGAATAAAAGAAAATGTGACATGCTGAGATCACTCCCAAGGAGTTCAGGAGAAGGGCAAAGAGACGAAGTGATGGAAAATGATAAGGAGCACATGCAAGCTCCATCAAATGCATGATCTCTCGAGGGTAAGTATGGTAAAGTAAAGAACACGTTTTGAAGTACACCTCTAGGTTGAGTTTGCAGGACTTCTTGTCATCGTCATATCATCATGTCTTCAATAACATGAATGTGTGCAACCACAAAAAGTTATTTTAGGTGTTTCCTCTACATATCTTGCTTTCTTTTCACTTGTTTGACCAACTGTTATCTTTTGCATGTTGATTGCTATGTCATGGTTGTGACCTTGTTCTGGTGATGTTGAAGGTTTGTCTTTGTGTGTATGACTTGTGTTCTCTATGTAAACATCTATCACACTCACGCACGAAATTGTAAACAATGTTACGCAAGTGTCATCATAGGTGTTCAATGATCTATCTCAAGTGTCTCACTTGTCACTCTCATACTTTGTTTGCATTATGATACAAGTGTTTTCCTTGATGGAAACTCCCTCAGATGAAAGATCGTAGTGCAGATCAACAAAAAAGAATTATAGATCAGACTCCAAAGAATAAAGAAAGAGAGGTATATGCAAGTTCACCTTGTCCAAGTTGCGTATGCATGCAAGTTTACTGAACAAAAGGAGTGTATATGTACACACACACCTTTACATAAGGAAAAGAATGTATATCTTGAAAACCAAAGTTCTTAGTCCAAGGTATTTCTTGGTCCAAGGTATTTGACCCAAGGTAATTGGTCCGAGGTATTTGGTCCAAGGTATTGGTCCCAAGTAGTTTTGGTCCGTGGTATTGAGAAAGGCCTAAAACTATATAAGGAGGAGAAGATCATTATGCTAGGTGGTGCAAGGGATTTGAATATCTTATGAAGTGTTGGATTATATATGTAGGTTAATGAGCTTTTCATGGTTTGCTTGATCTGATCTAAGGATGCACCTATATGGCTGATGAAGGTTGATGGACCAGGATCATAGAATATTAAAAGTATTATCATTATGCAGTTTGATATTGAACAATCTAGGTCTGAATACTAGCACATGTTTTTGTTAGGTAAACGTGACTCAAGATAGAGTCAAAGTTGTCCAGCTTAAACAGTGATGGTTTTGGGGCACATGGTATTGTGCACCCATAGTATTCTGCCCATGGTATTATATGTAATGGAGCTTATAAAAGGTTGGAATACTTCTTTGTAATGTAGGCCTAGGGTGAGCGGTGAAGGCTCACCTGGTCGGATTGGCCAGGGTTGTGGCCAATGCTAATGAGGTTGCACTGGGTTGGGTTTTTCCCTAGCTTTGGGGTTTTCCTGGATAAATATTATGTGTATAATATTTATGTGTATTGTTGTTGGTTATTTTATTACTCCTCTCCGTAAATCTCGGAAATAATTTATCTCTCTACTGTTAAATTATTAACCACTGGTATCAGAGTTAAGTTGGCTTTAGGAGGATGTCTTTTTATTGCCAAGGGATTGTATTGGACTGGTAGATAGAGAGATAATTAAGTTTTTCTTGCCGATCTGCATCAAAAGCCAAAAATTTCTTAACAACTGGTATCAGAGCCGAAGGTCTATTTGGCTGATAAACTCGTAGGAAAGAAGGGTTCCTCGTTTGAGTGGGAGCAATGGCAGAAGATGGTAAGTTTAGGGTCGAGAAATTTAATGGCCAAAACTTCTCACTATGGAAGATGCAGATGGAAGATTATCTGTAACAGAAAGATCTATACCTACCATTGGGCGGAGAAGCAAAGATGCTGACAGGTATGAAAGATGAAGAATGGAATCTTCTCGATAGAAAGGAACTCGGAACAATACAGTTGTGACTCGCAGTGTCGGTCACCTCCAACATTTCGAAGGAGACAATGACACAGGGTTTCATTAAGGCATTGGAGAAACTATATGAAACCCCTTGCTCTCAAACAAGGTATTTCTTATGAAACGATTATTTAATATGAAGATGTTGGAAGGTGGATCTGTTGCAGATCATTTAAATGATTTTAATATTGTTACAAGTCAGTTATGTTCTGTAGGGGTAAACTTTGATGATGAGTTAGAGCTCTATTATTCTTGTGCTCATTGCCAGAAAGTTGGAATGGTTTAGTAATGGCCATTAGTAAATCTGTGTCTGGATCTAGTACTTTAAAGTTTGATGATGTTGTCGATGCTATCCTTAGTGAGGAAATGCAATGGAAAAGCTCCGGTGAGACATCAAGAAATGCCTTGAGTGGAGAGTCTAGGGGAAGAAAAATGGAAAGAGGAAAGAGTTTAGGATATCGCAGTAAATCAAGGAAAGGCAGATCCAAGTCCTGATCGGGGATAGAGTGCTAGAAATGCGGAAAGAAAGGACACCTAAAGAAATACTGTAGATCTCAGAAGGGAAAAGAAGGAGATTCACAGCAAGAAAACAATCATGAAGAAAATGTGATAGGTGAGGTGTTACAAGATGCTTTGATTCTTTCTTTCGAAAATATTACTGATTCCTGGGTGGTAGATTCAGGGGCCTCATTCCATGCCACACCTGATAAGAAATACTTTCATGACTATGTTCAAGGAGATTTTGGACAAGTTCATTTGGGTGATGATAAACCCTGTAAAATTGTTGGAATGGGTAAGGTTCTTGTAAAACAGCAGAATGGAAAATAATGGCTACTAAAGGAGGTAAGGCATGTTCCAGATCTAAAGAAAAATTTGATTTCAACAGGGCAGTTAGGCGGTGAAGGTTGTGTGACAACTTTCACAAATAAAGCTTGGAAGGTCACCAAAGGAGCCTTGGTAATAACAAAAGGTTAAAAGGTTGGTACATTGTATAGGTAAACGTGACTGAGGATAGAGTCAAAGTTGACTAGCTTAAACAGTGATGGTTTTGGGGCACATGATATTGTGCACCCATAGTATTGTACCTGTGGTATTATATGTAATGGAGATTATAAAAGGCTGGAAGGACTTCATTGTAATGCAAGACCTGGAGGTGAGTGGTGAAGGCTCACTTGGTCAGATTGGCTAGGGTTTTGGCCAATGCTAATGAGATCTTATTAGGTTGGGTTTTTCCCCAGATTTGGGGTTTTCTCAGATAAACATTTGTGTTTATGTGTTTATGGTTGTTGCTGGTTATTTTTTTATATTTATTCCTCTCTATAATTATTTATGTTATGTAGTAAATTTCTTAACATCTGGTATCAGAACCAGATATTGGCTTCAAAGGGATTATTTGATGCTAGGGGTTTATAGTGCTTGATGAGATCAATACAGCCTTTCTACAGATCTAGGTCTAAAAATAATGGTGGAACAATCGTACGCAGAAGAACCTCGAGTAGAATGTGCGAAATATAGTGCCGTAACTACCAGGGATTGCAGTGCATTTGCGATATTTACCAGTTTGGAACATGCTGAAGAATTGTTTGAGATTCATGCGGCTATTTAAAGAAGGTCAGCAGAAGAAAATTGTTCATGTGGCTTTGAAAATTTTTCGTTTTTTGCTACGTGAGGCCACTGGTGCTAGAATGTACAAGGTTCTCGAGCTCACAGTTGGCGTGGTTTGATAGAAGCTTTTGAGCAAATCAAATTGAGAGACGATGGATCAGAATCACAGCATCAATAAACAAAAAAAAATTAATGAATTAAAATTATTGCATGTAAATGGGCATACCACTGTAAGACCTGGTAAGGCATGTGTACCCCTCGGTGATCACCGGTAAAGTCTGGGTTAGACCTAGGTGATAGTGGGGATGTTGGGTTAACAATACCCTGGGTAAAAACTTTCAGGGGGGTAAGAGCTAGAGTGAGTGGGATTGTCTCACTTAGCAAGTTTGGCTGGAGTTAGTCAAGGAACTCCAAGTCAAGTTTAAGGGGAGAATTGTTAGGTAAGCGTGACTCAGGATAGAGTCAAAGTTGACCAGCTTAAACAGTGAAGGTTTGGGGCACATGGTATTGTGCACCCATAGTGTTCTACCCATGGTATTATATGTAATGGAGCTTATAAAAGGCTGGAAGGACTTCATTGTAATGCAAGACCTGGAGGTGAGTGGTGAAGGCTCACTTGGTCGGATTGGCCAGGGTTTTGGCCAATGCTAATGAGATCTTATTAGGTTGGTTTTTTCCCCGGATTTGGGGTTTTCTCGGATAAACATTTGTGTTTATGTGTTTATGGTTGTTGCTGGTTATTTTTTTATATTTATTCCTCTCAGTAATTATTTATGTTATGCAATAAATTTCTTAACAATTTTATTTTGTAAATGTGATGACCTAGGTATGACTAAAGTCTGGAATAGTTGTGATGTTTTTAAGTTAGCATTTACAGATCTGTACGCAAGTTTGCTTTAGAAAAAGAGTGTATACATGATGGTTAAGCATATCATAGTAGCATATACATCATAAATTAAAATTTGTTGATATGTACGCTAGTTCCCTTTGGTAGAATTGTGTATACACACTATTTCGACACATGGAAGTAGTGTATACCTTATGAAGTATGATGTTTAAAGTTTCAGTTGTTTATCTTTACCATTCAAGAGTTTTGGGTTCTGCTTTGTGTTTTGGTGACAATGTTCTGAATGATTAGATTGATTGATTATGATTTTCTTCAGTGATGATGGGTTGTCAGTGATTGAATTATTCGGTTTTTGTTGATTCAGAAAGTGATGATTGAGTTTTAGTGATTGGTTGATGCAGATATATGTGATGGTTGTATTACAGTTATGATTTTTTGAGTTTCAATGTTGTTGTTGGGTCCAGTATGAAAATTGGATGAAATGTGGCCTTCATGTTGTGGTGTCGTGTACCAGGAGTATCCAATCTAAAAATTCATGAAACGCAGTCCCTTGTGGAAGAATGAAGATTCTTTGTAGGTTGGCACCTATGTACTAGTAAACATATTGGCTAGTACAAGAGCTAGGGGGTTGTCGCTCCCTTATAGTAGTAGCTGGAGAACTAGAGAAGGTTGTAGCCTTCTATAGGTCGGTGCCTGCATACTGGTATGAGTCTACACCAATACAAGATTGTAAACATATTTTCTTATTATTAAAAGAAGACAGAGATGACAGAAGTAATTTGTTTTTACCGACATTGGGTTTCCACCTTATATCTTGGCGTTCATGTGTGCTACTTATGTGTGGTGCTTTATTCTGCTTTTACTGCACTGTCTAATAAATCTTTGATATACCAGTTTAAGCTCAATATAGGATAAATTGTCTTAATCAAAAGTTCTCTGCATATACACTAGTTGCTATATGTACAGTAGGGTGTACACGCTAGTTCACTTCACTAAAGTAGCGTATATAAATCTGTTTGGGAAATAAAATTATAGATCTAAAAATACTGATTCACCACCCTCTTAGTATTATTTCCAACAATTGGTATCAAAGCAAGTTCTTCAGAAGAAGCTTGATTGCTTGAAGGGAGATCCATCATCGTGAATAATGAAGAAACCATGGGATCCCTTAGACACCCAATCTTTGATGGGAGCAACTTTGTTTATTGAAAAATAAGAACCACAA
Source organism: Pinus taeda (assembly GCA_000404065.3). NCBI lineage: Eukaryota > Viridiplantae > Streptophyta > Pinopsida > Pinales > Pinaceae > Pinus > Pinus taeda. The sequence goes on along the minus strand of APFE031232742.1, from coordinate 126,014 downwards.
CCTATCTACAATTGCTTGGAATGGATGTCTGGGAAATTTTGGAAGGTGGATATACATTTCCAACAATAATTCCTACAGATACAGCAGGTAAAAGGAAATATGAAACCAATGCCAAAGTTTTCAATACTTTATCGGGAAGTCTATCACAATCAAAGTTTGTCAGAGTCATGCAACACAAATTAGCCAAAGAAAGATGGGAAAAAATCGTTCTGATCTATGAAGGAGATTCTCAGGTAAAGCATGCCAAGCTTCAAACTCTAAGAATTCAGTATGAAACTCTTAAGATGAATAGTGATGAAAGTATAGATAGTTACTTTGTTCATATAAATGAAGTTGTCAATTGTATGAAGAATCTAGGTGAAGAGATTAGGGATGTTACCTTAGTTGAGAAAGTTATGAGATCCTTGTCTACTAAATTTGAACCTAGAGTGTTTTTCATAGAATAAAAATAGGATCTGTAGAGTATTACTATGACACAGCTTCATGGAATCTTAACAACCTTTGAGGTGAGAAAAGGAGGACCATCAGATATGAGAGAAGCCAAATTCAAATCTTCAGCAAGAGGAAAGGAATAACACAATGAATCAAGAAGTATTTTAGAAGAAGAAGATGAGGTAGACTTTGTCAAAAAGCTTCAACGGGGTTCTGGAAGGTTTAGAGGTAAGTTACCCTTCAAATGTTTTTATTGTGGTAGAGTCGGTCAGTATGCTGCCAGATGTCCTCATAAAGATAATTTGAAAATGGAAAGGAATATGCAAAAGGAAATAGAAAACAAGTTGTGAATAAAAGGAGCTACTATACTCATGAAGATAGCGATGGTTTATCTAATAGTGATGAAGATGAAATTGCACAAGATTACAAACTTCTCATGGCTTATGACAATGATAATTTTTGGGAGCTTTAGAAGAGGAAGACCTTCATGAAGAAATGTCTAAACTCAAAATTTGTTTAGAAGAAAAGAATATGATTATAGATACCTTGACATACCAACTTGATGAAAAGGAAAGACACAATGAAAAACTAGAATGTGAATTGTGGGTCTAAGAAAGGATCTTGAGAAAATGAAATCTCTCAATCTTAGATTTTCTAAAGGATTGGAAACCTTAAATGAAATTATGAAAGTTCAGTGTTATCCTCTGATAAAGATAGGTCTTGGATATACTAAGAAGCATCTCAATCACAAAAGTTGTCAACCTTCACCAAAAGCTATCTTGATGCAGCAAAGACCAGTGAAAAGTATGGCAATTGTCAGCAAAGGAATAAAGTATCACCAGGTAAATGAGACTCAATTTACTCCAAGGGTGAATAGAAGCCACAACCAAAATCAGGTAAACCATATTCAATTTGCTCCAAAGATGAATATCAATAGAAACTTCAATCACCATGTTAATAGATTCGATAATCGCAAGAACTTCTTAAATGGGAAATGTTTTTCATGTCATAATTTTGGACACAAAGCTGCTCAATGTGTTGCTTACAAAACCATCATGACTAGAGAAGCACATAATCAAAGGAATGTAACAGGGATCAAGAGAAGTTCCTATAATAACTTTTCTCTTCTTGAAAATGAAATAGAATGCTCAATCTGTAACAACTTTGGTCATTAAGAACCTGAATGCAGGAGAAAATTTCGGCAAACATCTCAAAAGGAGAAAACTCCATTAAATCCCAAGATATGGAGAAGGAAATAATCTCAAACAGAAAGATGTGGTATAGCCTTGTATGTAGAAGGACAAGAAGGACAATGGATGGTTAAAACACATGACAGATGACAAAGAAAGCTTCACTCATATAATGCCTTAGAAAAGGAAAAAAATGCCTCATTTTGAAATGACACTCTTGCTATCATAAAAGGTAAAGGCTCTGTTTTATTGAAAGAAAAGGTTAAAAGATGGAAATTTTATGTATGTAGATGGTTTAAAGCATAACCTGTTGAGTGTTAGTCAAATGTGTGACCAAGGAAACGAACTAGTGTTCCGATCAAATGGATGTGTTGTTCGTTAACTTGATATAAGAGAGACCATGATCAAAGGTATAAGAACTCCAAACAACTTATACATACTCAAGGGAGGACAACAATAGTGCTATCTAAGAAAAAATGATGAAAAATAGCTGTGGCATAGAAGATTAAGACATCTAAGATTTTCTCAAATACGAAAAGCATGCATATTCAAGGTTGTTCATGATCTTCTAGATATCAGGATCCCTGAAAATACATTATGCGAACCATGTCAAATTAGTAAGCAAACCAGAACTAACTTCATGGAAAAAGAAGGGTTAGCTAGTAAGCCTCTTGAAATTTTCCATACTAATTCATGTGGAACATCAAGGAAAAAGTCACCTCATGGAGAAGAATACTTTATTTTGTTCATTGATGATTTTTCTATAATGTGTTGCATAGGTCTTCTAAAGCATAAATATAACACATTTGAAAAGTTCCAAGCCTTCAAATATTTGGTTGAAAATGAATCAGATCGAAAAATCAAATGCCTCCAATCTGATCGAGGAGAGGAATTTACCTTAGATGAATTCTTTGACTTTTGTGAACAACATCGAATAAAAAGGCAATTCTCCACCACAAGGACTCGTCAACAAAATGGCGTGGTTGAAAGAATGAACAGAACAATTCAACAAATGGCTCAAGCTATGCTCAATGAATCTAGAACTCCTGCAACCTTCTGGGGTGAAGCTGCATTCACTGCTATAACTATTCTCAACCAAGAAAATGTTCAGGTAAATAGCACTCAAACTCCACATGAACTTTGGTATGGGAAGACTCCTACTGTAAAATACTTTAATTTTTTTGGAAGAAAATGTTTTATCAAAAGGACTAATGAAAAACTTGGTAAGTTTGAACCTAGAGTAGATGAAGGTATTCTTCTTGGTTACTCTTCCAGAAGTAAAGGATGTAAATGTTATGATAAAAGAATTGGAAAAATTGTTGAAAGCATTGATATTGTAGTTGATGAAGCATGCAAAAATCCAAAACAGATAAAAACAGAAGATTATGACAATGAAGAAGATGGTGACTATTTTCCCACATCAAATCAAAATGATATTGAAGAAGAAACAAATGAAGCACCAGAAGAAGAGATAATGGTAGAAGAAAAGATTACGTCTAGGTATGTTTAGAAAAATCATCCAGAAACTAAAATTTTAGGGGAAAAAGAGGAAGGTGTATAGACACAAAAAACTATTACAGGGACCTCAAGCTATCTAGCATTACCATCCTCCACTAAACCTCAAAATGTAAATGAAGCATGTAAAGATGAATGTTGGGTCAAAGCCATGGATGAAGAACTTGAGCAAATTGAAAAGAATGATACTTGGGAATTAGTATCTAGACCTCAAGATAAAAATATTATAGGAACGAAATGGATATTCAAAAACAAGCTGAATGAAAGTGGAGAAGTCATTAGAAACAAGGCCAACCTTCGTTGTAAAGGGTATGCTCAACAAGAAGGTATTAATTTTGAAGAAAATTTTGCACCTGTTCCAGACTTGAAGCCATAAGTATGTTTCTTGCTCTTTCTAGCTTTCAGAAATTTGAAGTATATCAAATGGATGTAAAATCAACCTTCCTGAATGGAGATTTAGAAGAAGAAGTTTATATTGAACAGCTAGAAGGATTCATTCTTGGAAATGATCCAAAACTTGTATGTAGACTCAAGAAGGCCCTCTATGGTCCGAAATAGGCTCCAAGGGCCTGGAATTATCGTCTTGACAAATATTTACACCAACAAGGTTTTACAAAAGGTTCAATAGATAGCAATTTATATACAAAGATTGAAACTAATAAATTGCTAATTATTATTGTTTGTGTTGATGATATCAATTTTGGTAGAAATGAAGAATCCATCAGTCCAAATTTTTCTTCAGTAATGCAGCAAGAATTTGAAATGTCCTTGCTTGGTGTGCTTACCTATTTTCTTGTTCTACAAGTTTAACAAATTAAAGATGGTATTTTTATTTCACAAACCAAATATCTCAAACAGATCTTGAAAAGGTACGGAATGGAAGATTCTAAACCTATATATACTCCAATGGTAATAGGATGCAGTCTCAGCTCAAATGATGAATCAACAATAGTACATCAACCAACTTACAGATCCATGATTCACAGTATGCTTTATCTAACAGATACTTGACCTGACATCATGCATGTAGTAGGAATAGTTGGAAGATTCCAAGCAAATCCAAAGGAATCACACCCACAGGTAGTCAAAAGAATTTTCAAATATCTTCAAGGAACTCAGGACTTTGGTTTATGGTATCCTAAAGATACAGATGATACTGTTCATGCATATACATATGCAGATTGGGTAGGAAGTGTGGATGACAGAAAATACACTAGTGGGGGTGCATTCTATATGGGTTCTAGGTTAGTGCCCTGGTTCAGCAAGAAACAAAGTTCAATTGCTTTATCTACAACCGAAGCAAAATATGTAGCTGCTGCATCTTGCTACACACAACTACTTTGGATGATGCAAACCGTGCAAGACATTTAGATCACATGTACTCCACCCATCTCCATTTTATGTGATAATACAAGTGCCATCAGTATTTCAAAGAATCTAGTCATGCACTCCAAGACCAAGCACATACCCATCAAATACCATTTTCTATGTGAACAAGTGCTTGAACAAAAGGTCAAATTGGAGTATTTTCCTTCCAAAGAATAGGTTGTCGATATAATCATTAAACCACTGCCCAAAAACACATTTGAATATCTTAGACAAAAGCTGGGAGTACTTGCTACATCATCCTACTGTTAAATGCAATTCTTCAGAGAAAGGTTATTATACACGTGTTTCATGAAGTATAGTCATGTAGAAACACGGGTTTCTGTTGGTCAAGAAGCATATATATATTTTTTAGACAAGAAAAACAGTGGGGCAGGCTCTGATATGGGTTCTTTGTCTGATGTTGATGATTATAGTCTATTGATATGCCCTATTCATTAATCTTAATTTCGCTGACAAAGATGCCTTGATCATTGACTTATTAATAATGCACAGGTAGCATAGGTTCAGGGAGAGCATTAGCCTTCACTCACATTATGCGTTGTTGGCATTATGGTTTCTGAATCTAGCTATGGCTACAGATACTTATACCTTTTTGTTTCTTATGTCATGAAGAAGTCTAGGGTGTGATATGTCTTCTCATATATTTGAATGAGTCCTATTGGACAAACGATGTAATTTGTATCCCCACTTTTCATGGGAAGGATGATGTAATTATATTTCTGTCATGTATAACAATTGGTATATTCCCACGTGGTTGGGAGATTGATGAATGCATGAGTCATTTGTGATAGGAAGGTCACACTCACTTAGTTGAGATATAGAGTCATGTTATTCTTTTGAAAAATATTTTTGCAGACTCTCTATATGCTCAGGGGAAGCATGGATGGTTTAGTGCATCTCAACATGTACAAAGGGGGAGCTCAATCAAAGAATTCAGCATGTACTCAGGGGGAGCATGGGCAAAATAATGTATATCAAAAGAGGAGAATATATTAGTCCACCCTTTGCCCTTGATGTCAAAGGGGGAGAATGAGTTGGTGTTTTTGTTGCCATCAAGTCCAAAGGGGAGCTTGTTGGCATTATGATACATGTGTTGTCCTTGATGGCAACTCACTTAGATGAAAGATCACAATGCAGCAGTTCAACAACAAATAATTATAGATTAGACTCCAAAGAATAAAGAAAGAGATGTATACACAGGTTCACCTTGTCCAAGCTCATATACACGCATGTCTACTTAACAAAAGGAGCGTATACATACACACACACTTTTACAAAAGGAAAAATGCATATATCTTGGAAAACCAAAGTTTTTGGTCCAAGGTATTTCTTGGTCCAAGGTAATTGGTCCGAGGTATTTGGTGCATAGTATTAGTCCTAAGTATTTTTGGTCCATGGTATTGAGAAAGGCCTAAAACTATATAACGAGGAGAAGATCATTAGGCCAGGTGGTGCAAGGGATTTGAATATCTTATGAAGTGTTGGATTATATATGTAGGTTAATGAACTTCTGATGGTTTTCTTGATCTGATCTAAGGATGCACCTATATGGTTGATGAAGTTTGATGGACCGCGATCGTAGAATCTTAAAAGTATTATCATTATGTGGTTTGATCTTGAACAATCTAGATCTGAATACTGGCACATGTTTTATTCTGTAAATGTGATGATCTGGGTATGACTGAAGTCTGGAATAGTTGTGATGTTTTAAAGTTAGCATTTATATATCTGTATGCACGTTCACTTTAGAAAAAGAGCATATACATGTTGGTTCAGCATATCATAGTAGTGTATACATCATAAATTAACATTTGTTGATCTGTACACTGGTTGTTTTTGGTAAAATTATGTATATATGCTGGTTCAACACATGAAAGTAGCATATACCTTATGAAGTATGATGTTTAAAGTTTCTATTGTTTCTATTTGTTGTTGCAGAGTTTTGGGTTCTGCTTTGTGTTCTGGGGACTGTATTCTGGTGACAGTGTTCTGAATTACCATATTGGTTGATTGTGATTTTCTTCAGTGATGATTAGTTGTCAGTGATTGATTGATTCAATTGTGGTTGATTTATAAAATGATGATTGAGTTTCATTGATTCATTGATGTAGATATATGTGATGGTTGCATTGCAATTATGATTTTACGAATTTCAATGTTGTTGATGGGTCCAGTATGAAAATTGGATGCAACATGGCCTTTAGGTTGTGGTGTTGTGCTCTAAGAGTATCCAGTCTAAAAATTCATGAAACGTGGTCCCTGGCGGAAGAATGAAGTTTCTCTGTAGGCTAGCACCTACGTACTAGTAAACATATTGGCTAGTACAAGAGCTACAGTGTTGTAGCTCCCTTCCAGTAGTAGCTAGAGAACAAGAGAAGGTTGTAGCCTTTTGCAGGTGGGTGCCTGCATACTGGAATGAGTCTACACAAGTACAAGATTGTAAATAGATTTATTATTATTAAAAGAAGACAGAGACAACAGTAGCAGGTGGTTTTTCCCAACATTGGGTTTCCACCTTATATCTTGGTGTTCACATGTGTTTCTTATGTGTGATGACTTATTCTGCTTTTATTGCATTGTCTAATAAATCTCTGATATACCGGTTTAAGCTCAATACATGATAAATTTCTAAATCAAAAGTTATCTGCATATACGTTGGTTGCTTTAAGTACAATCAAATGTACATGCTAGTTAACTTCACTGAAGTAGCGTATATAAATCTCTTTGGGAAATAAAATTATAGATCTAATAATATTGATTCGCCCCCCCTCTTAGTATTATTTCCAACATACTTTAGATAGTGATACTCAGACATGTTGTCTTGTTGGTTTGAGGTGTCTTGTCCTCGATTCATGTTGGGTGTGTATTTATAAGGTCATGTATATGTGAGTCCACTCACACACTTAGCCATTTTTATGAAAAATATATAGAACAGACCATCCTCCATTGGTCAGACCCAGACCATCCTCCATTGGTCAGACCTCCACTGAGTTGCATTGTGCAGTCTCAACCCTTAGTGACCAAGAAAACTTGCCTAGAACTATGCAAAGCTTGAGGTTGCCCTCCAAGCAATATGTACTACACAATTCTAGAGTCAACTCGGTTGAATGTCACCCAAAATAGCGCACAAGTTGCCCAAGGAGCCATCTCAGTCTACACTCCCGACAAACTTATCCATCATGCATTCCGCTGGTCAACGGGATAATCTGACTTGAGCAGTGACCCACATCTACACTAATTACCAAACCTATGAAGAAGCTATCCTACCTTGCCCGTACTTCGTAAATAAACAGTGCAAACATGAGGGTTAAAAATTCTCTACTTGTCACTACATTGTCCTAGGAAATTCCACAATTTTTTCAGGCAGTCCCCTTGCCAGACTGCTTGCCACTCCTCTTGAAAATTTTGTAGTTTTCATGGACATTCCACCTATTACACACCACCCTACCTAGCCCAAAAACTGCGTAGATATGTCCTGCTTGAATAGCTCCTTGAATTGCACAGTTCTTACCAGCAAGCTCCCACAACCTGATCCCGAACTCCTGTTGAAAGCTTTGTAGTGTTCATTGCTAGTGCTTCTTGCTACCCACATTGCCTCCCAGAAAAAATTGCACAATTCTGCCTCCCATCTCAGCCATCTCCTGTAGATGTCACTACTGTTATAGATAGTGTTCAAGAGCCTCACATCCCATCTTGACATGTGATCTATGCTATTTCAGAGCCTTGTCCTCTCTTCCAGTCCCCTGCAACCAAAAATTAAAGGCAATGCATCATGGTAAACTAGTGGATTTCTAGATTTGATGTCATCTCTTCGTGAGTGATTGTAGAAATAGGTACATGGATGAGACATGCTACAACAACGAGCGAGAAGAACAAGGAGTCCATTCTAGAAGACTTTCTCATGGTTGGACTAACGCATGAGGCATACCAGGTATAAAGCAATGAGACACACGCACATGCATGAACCATCAAGCAAAAACCAAGACCATTAAAGACTCTGCACTCTTTTCCATGCAAAGGTGAAGCTCTGGTACACCACGAGCACACTCATCACTCAGCAACACAATAGATTGATACGAACAACAAAACCAACATGTGCATACTAGCAGTGTCATGTCATGTTGTTTCATGAGTCAGCTTGACCATATCACTAATTTGGGTCATACTTGTGTAATCAACGTAATGTAACGTGGAAGTCCAAGAGACCCATGGATGAAGTTAAAAGGTTACTGTCGAATATTCATGCAAGTCGAATAGTCATGAGGGAAGTTGTAGAGTCACAAGGCTTATATTCACCATTGGCTATATATACCCCTGATTTGCTAATACAAAAGAATTTTAACCTTGTCTCCTACCACATAGCCTCAATAGTCTGTAACCTTTTCTGTGAGGAGCGAGAAATGGCTCCAACACTCCATTACTAGGACTAGTGATGTATGATGTACAAATATGTATTAGAAATTTTGCTTAATTTAGAAGCCTGTCACAGATCAACCCATTTTCACACATGTATTGTATTCATTTGTAAGACTATTATTTGGACACTTGTAATGCATGTTTCTTTAACCTGTAGCAAGATAGTTGAACTATTTCCATTGTTTTAGTGCATAGGTTGTTGGAAATGTGTTGTATTCATTGTTATCGTTGTCTCACCCATGTGGACTACTCCATCGAAAGCTACATAGATCCTAATGTGTTATGTGTCTCTAACTGAGTTGGGACTATTCCTTTTCGATTTGAGACTCACTCTCACCCTCTCCCTCTGCAAAGAATAACTCTGGCACAAGTGACACTAAGCACTCACGAGGCACATGAACCTCACTATTTGAAGACTAAGTATACCACCCTCACTTGCTAACAAGCAAGAGCTAAGGCATATATTTAAGATAATTGAAACCGAGCCATCGTACCGGACTCCAACACCAAATGGTGTGAGGTCTACTTGGATCTTCATAGTGGGGAAATCCCCTAAATGTTGGTGGGTGCAACACCATCAAGAAGTCATTTTTTCCATCTTGGAAGATAGATCAATGTTTTTTGAAGGAGGTCCTTATTTTTCTAATAATGCAAGGACCTTCATGTGATTTTGGAAGGATTAGTATAATCTAGGGAAGGAATACTTCCTTGCTTCCCAAGTCTGAGTTCGAATATTTTCTTTTCCGAAGGAATATTGGGAGGAGGAAGTTGTTGAAGGCATAAGTAATGCCATTGAAAAAAATTTCAAGGTCTAGGGGATACTAAGAAATAATGTAAACATCATATGTCCCCATATGTGTTTATATGAATAGCACCCAAACTCTTCCAACTTCAACAGATGTTTATTATCACAATAGTCGTCGGAAATAGTCCTTAGATTATGAGAATTCCCCCTTTATATGTAGACATTGTCATGAATACATACATCTTAATAGGGACTATTAGATGAACACAAAGGAATAGGCTGAAGAACTCCCTTCTCAAAACGAGCAAGATAATTTGTAAAAAGTCCCCCAAAGAAGACATAGGTTGAGGTAACAAGTGCATGTGACAACCCATGGGCTTCCCGACCAAATATGCATAGAAATTGAGAGTAGTGATGATGGGAGGATGTGATAGTTGAAAAGGAGTGTGTGCATGTTCTCCCACATCACTCTGCAGTGGTGGAGTTGTTTGATGAGGGGAAGGTAGACAATCACTTATGAAAATAACTGTGTCCACATGTGATTACACAGCTCCATCACAAAAGTATGTTGAGCGGGATTTCAAATTCAACTTCATTTTGGGGTAGAAATATTTGTGAAGGCGTTGTACTATCTAACAACACCCCCATTTATAAGGAGTAATAGTTAATATTTGAGATATAAATGGGGACCTTTTAAAAGTTTTCACCTATGAAAATAATACTAAATCTACAAATTCTCCTTAAACCTTTAGAATGCAACCCATACTCAAAACTTTTATCGCAAATCGCATTTTTCAGTTTTCCATGTGACAACCATAAACATCTTAAAGAAAATCCTGAAATGCGATATGCGATAAAGCCCCCACTACGATTTTCCAATCACGACACTCTAAGAATATTCGATCACACTTCAAAAGTTGCAAATTAATAAAGCATTCCATTGTGTCACCCCTTAAAAAATTGCGAAAAGAGATATTATGATTTTCACAATCACATTTCGCATTATCTCCATGCAACACTATATTGCAATGTTTGAAAGTTGTGATGCGGAAAATAAGGTGTGAAGCATGGGAGGTTATTGAGTTTTATTGAAATATTAAGGGGTTGGATAAAGAAATTAATGTTTAGTAGCTCTAGGAGAGAAGTTGATGTTTTTAAAGTTATGGCTAGTTAATATTACCATGATTCAAGTAATTTCAAAGAGCTCTCAGCCTTAAATTCCCTCTACTATGTTCACTGGTACATCTCTCTTTCATTTCAGGGAAGCTTCAAAAGAGATTTCATTATGAAAGGTAATGAAAAAGTAGAAGCAATGAAGCATTTCAGAGTCTGAGGTTTGAGAGATGTCGCCCATATTTGTTGATACAATTTGTAGTGCTAATGGAGGAGTAACATCATGGGAAGTCACATGCAACAAAATTGAAGATGAGAAGCCTAAAATTGCTGTCACCAAGGCAATGAAAGATCCAATAAGACCCTAGGGATTTCAATTCAAAGATGTTACTTGTTATTCTCTTCACAGAATAGGAGAAAGAGCCAAGATACTACCATACATGGATATGGTTGGACGAGTGGTGGAAAATCTTAGTATTGAAGACAGACAATCCAAGAACTCAAAGATGGAGCTGATGGGATCATTCAAAGCTAAAGATTTGAAACAAATGTATCATCTTGCTGACCCTCAAGATATATATGACAAATCATTCCTGTCCAAGTTCACGAAGCAGAATGAAGAACCCTTCAAGATGATTTAGGACTAGAGAGTCCTAGAAAACAAATTTAAATATGATAAGACATGTATGTACCCCATAGCTTCTTTAGAAGATCCCCATAACTATGAAGCTTCTATGTTATGTAGATTTATGGATTTCCTAATAATACCAAGTTATCTATAGAATGGGTCCCTTTAATTGATGCATGTGTCAATTATCATATAATGAATTGGGCTACTATTTTATATGATAACCTAGATACTGCTATTTCTAAATATCGTCAAAAGAGATCCACGTCTACAAAAGTCTTCCTCCATTTTATATGAGTGCCTATATCATGGATTCTATCTATTTCTGTACTAAATTTCCAATCATCAGTTAGAAATGGACTTTGAAAGACCCCTACCCCATCCATCTCAGTCACAAACAAATGTGGGAATCCCATTTTATACCCCCTTTTTACAAGATACACCATGGTGTTATTCTACCATTACATCAATTGATTTTTGATAAGAAGCCCCCCAGATTTTCGAAGGAAGCTGCTACAGACCTTCTCGTAGTAGGCATGTACTTTTCTGAATAATGGTTCACATATATCAAAGTTTATGGAAGTACATAAGACCCACATGTACTCGATTTGTATCTCTCCAATAAACTATTAGCAAGAGAAATAGCTCACCAAACTGTTGGGAAAGGCTTAAACAAGACCTTGAAAGAGAGAAAAAAAAATCACTATGGCCACCCTTTCCCATCTGGTGTGGTTCTTTTTCATTGGAAAAATTCAACCATGCAAACAAAGAATTACTAAATCTAGAGAGCCTAAGGCTCCATACTTTGCCAAAGAGGCAATTTGACCTAGAGAAAGTAGCACAAAATGTTACTACAACATTAAAGGTCAAACCCTTTGTCCATGAAGCTCATGAATTTGAAGATCTTTTACAATCAGTTGAATCATTTGAACAAAGATTCGATTGAGTGAAGGTGAATTTGAATCCTGATTACTTTGAAAGGTTTCATGAATTTAGAAATTAGAGGCTCGAAACAATCCCATTGCATTTGTTAAGAACTGATGACAAACCTATGCCAAGTGTAACTATTAAGATTGAAGGACAAATTATCATATAGAATATTAGGCAAATACATCCCAGGATACATTGAAGACACAAGAAATAGATATTACAATGGGATGTAGCAGAAGGTCAGTTGACAAATATGTCAAAAGTGACCTAACACCAGATACTGGTCCCTAAGGCAAAAGCAGCGACTTGGAGCAAGAATGGGACAAGTTTAATAAAAAAACTTCATGATACTCCCAAGACAATAGGTGTCAAAGAAACCATATAATATCATACTCCACAGGAAGCTCAAAAATTTTAGATTCTAAGCTAATGAATGAGCAAGGGACAAGTTTGTAGAATACAGAAATCATTCCTACATTTCCGACATTTGAGATTATCCTAAAGGCTACTAAAATAGATCGTTTAGAGGTATTCTACAGGCCACTACATAAGGCTCTACTAATAATATAGAGGAAAAGAATGAGGGTGGAAACACTTGAAATCCCACTAGGGAATGAACCAATGGATATAGCTTGTAGGGATATTCCTTTAAATCTAGCTAAAAATTTAACCAGCCTATCACAATTTACAGGGGCATATTCTTTCTCCACTGTAGATAAAGCCACTGAAGTATCTATTTTGTTAAGGGAAAAGGAAGAAAGGATAGCACAACTTGAGAAAGAAGTTGAAATCGAGAAAGAAAATGTGAACAAGAAAGTCGCTAAGCAAATAGTCCAATTGCAGCAAAGTATTGAAGTACTTAGGATAAGCCACAAAGCATACATCTATGGAAAAACATGCAATTCGAAGAGTTGCAAGAGGCTATGGAGAGATATAAATATGTCCCAACTGTTGATGAATTCACTAAAGAGGCATTGGAGCTAAACTCTATTCTATCAAAACAACAATATCTATTCTGCCAGAGAATGTCCCATATCACCCCTTATCTGAATACCAGTGATCAATTAACAGATAAGGCTATTGATCAAAACTAAATTTAAAGACTTAAATACTAAGATCTCTGATTACATTGAATGACAAGAATTTAAAGAAGGAAGAAGTGCTGATGTGCCATAACTAGAAGAAACACACAAAGACATATTACTCATAGATTGGGATGTATGAATCAAGAAAGTAGAATTGGTAGTATCAAGTGAAACAGGGGTGGTAAAATGTATAATAAAATTAGTAAATCACACTTTGTACACCACCAACTTGATAAAATAAGGTAAGCAAAAGTCACTACCAGAATTGAATGACTTGGATAAAAATTGGAAGGAAAAGATGAAAATACAAAGGGGGGCGATCACAAAACTATCAAAGACTGACTGGGAGGCATATTCGCAATTTCTTGTCAAACCTCATAGCCAAATAATGATGCTGAATTGTTCACTTAATTCAACACAAAGGATGATGCCACCTCTTACAATTTCCATCTTCACAGGACAAGTCAGAATGCAATTTGGGGCACCTACTCAAGTAAAATCAATGTCTCATATATGTGACCTCAAGGAAAAGCTCACAGACAGAAAGACAGCTTCATAACCTTGAGTCATTAAATCACTTTATTTTTAAAGTTAGTTTCTAGTTAAGAGGAAGGTTGTCTGAAACATCCTCGGATATTTTGTATAATCTATTTTTGAACTTTAGTTAGATAGTATTTATACCCTTCTCATGCATTTAGAGAAGGGTCCACGATTTTATCAGAAACATTTTCAAAGAATGCACTTTTATAAGTTTATGAATGCCTTGATGAAATTATGGAAAGTGGTCATTAATTTTGAATATCAAACTACTTTCCTTTGTTGATGCACCATTGTATACTTGGAGAATAATTTGATCTGAAGAAAGGGGCTGATCTATGTCACTAGTCAAATGAGCAGAACCTCACTTATATGGTACTTTTATCTTGTATGATCATTTATGTTTTATTAAATTAGTGATAACATTTTGTTTTCACGATTTATATATGGAGTATGTTATTTATGTTATGTGTTGATCTCACTATTGTATGATGCCTAGCTAAAAGTATTTACATTCATATATGATCATTAAATATATGAGATATGATTTATACATTTCTTTGACTAAATATTTAGTTAAAGAAATTATTTTTACATGTTATCATCTCTATTTAATACGTGAATGATCTTTATTATCACATACCAAACATATATCTTTTTAGATCACATATCGCAGAAAATACCTCGAGTTTATATTAGATTAAGTTAGCTATAGATTTGCATGTTAGAATAGGTCATTTGGTTATCATTATTCTTATTGCATTCGCTTGAAAACCACCCATTCTCATTTTCAAAAGCATTTTGTGGAACTAGTTCCATCATCCCCAGTTGGAGCCACCACATCAAATAGAAAAGGAGTTGTCTTCAAGGTCCGGATCGAGTGGTTATCCCCCATGTTGGAGCAAAAGAATTCTAAGGCTTCAATATTTTGGCACTAGAAGGAGGTCCATCTGACTATGAATGGAATATAGATCTAAATATCAATTGAAAAATGTTCATAAGAGTCAAAACCCCTCCACAACTTCTACCTCTTCTAGATCTCGTTTAAAATCTCGAGATGAGAAATATGAAGTTGTAGAAACATATCTTGAAGTATCCTGAAGTACTAAAACAACCACATTCTTTAGATTACATTCCTGAGTCTCCTGAAGTTCACTACTTAATACAGAAACTTGAACAAATATCTATTTCTATGGAGAAACTTGAAAAGCCTGAGGCTTCTGAAAAAGTGTCACTCCCATATTACGAGATACTGATGTATTAACTCGACTACAAAGCGAAAATCTTGGCGTAACCCCTTTTTAGTTTCCCATTCATTCAAGATGCAAGAAAGATGCCGCATCAAAATCTAAATCAGATACCAGTGAGATCACATCACCTTTCCCTCCATTTACTCCCCCATTCACTTCTACTTAATCTTCCTCTTCTCAATAATCCATTTTTCAACTCAGACAATTAGTACTTTGTTGACAGAACTGGACCCACCAACATGTCGATGGGATATCCCCGATAAAGGTCCCATTTATACATCGGACCGTCTACTTTAGGAGTCCCAGCAGTGGGTTGTAAGGTAATGCCTTGGCCGCGATGTTGCACAGAGGCAATTAAGATCTTTGTCAGTAGCAAGTGTGTGATTGATGTAGTGACTCAAGGAATGAGTATGAGAGGTTCCAGAACTTCAAAGGGAGATGAAGGTGAATGTGAGCTCCAGGTTGAAAGGGATCAATCCCAACTTAGCTAGGAACAAAAAACACAAAGGACATGCACAACTTCCAGCAGCGCAATCGACGTGGACGCGACAGTCACAACATACGAGGTAAGATAACATCAACAACACTCATGGATCGGTCCGAGATGAGTGTGATGGTTGACATAACAAGGTTCAGAGAAAGGCCTATCTGATGTCCAATATAGAAGTTGACATAGACAATGACAACATTAACAACATATGCAACACATTAAAAACAAGATTCATATAATTGGATGTGAATCAGTTCATACATAAGTATGTAAGTTAAACAACATATATCATTAAGGCAACCAGAGCAATCCAACTAAAATAACAACATATGCATGAAAATGTGTTGACTTTTATTATATAAATAAGTGCAAGTCACAATCATACAATACACCATGTAAACCTACTAGCCCCATCAGTGCAATGTTATAGCGACATTTGCCTGCTCCTCCAAAGAGATGTACTAGCTTCCTATAGTGGAGAAGCCAAGGCACATTGAAATACTATCCAAACATTCTTCAAGATATTCTTAGTAGAATATTGGCTGACCAGAAGCCTATACAATGAGTTATGAGGGACTATTTATAGCAAGGATGGGGTGACCCTTGACATTCCCCTTTGTGACAGTTCAACTACCCTCATGACTCTTCACCTACTCTATGACTTTTACATGAATTTGTTGACAATCAAATTACACTCGACATGACTCAACATTATAATGAACATGTACTGATGCGAGACAACATGGCTTGAGCAAACCTTTCAAGACATCACTGACACTGGGTCTGCTGTCATGAGACCAACTATTTGACATGCTTGTGATGGTGAAGCTGGTGAACTGATGCTAAGCTTGGTCATCTGTGATGGTGTGCATGCACCTCATGGTGACATATTTTTGGAGAGAACTCTTGCCTCCATTACAACCAGTGCATTGATTCGGCCCCTTCGTCCAACTCATCTACTTACATGCACATGGTCTTCTTGGGTAAAATGGAACCGACAATTCGTTGATGCATAGTGTTGATGCTAATTGTCAAGTGTGTGCAAGTGGTCATGCACATCAAATTTCTGAAGTAGATGTTCATCCCCAGTTGGACTTGCTTCTTGTCTTCACCTTGGTGAGTGTTTTGAATGTGTTGGATTGCATGCATGCGCTCAACAACATGCATGTTGTTGGATCCTTTGCATGCGATCAACAACAATTCTCAACATGTTTTCTCTGTGTCAGCTATTGGGATGGATCCTTAACTTATATTGGCACAATTTCATCTATGAGTGTATGTGCATCCACTAAGTTTCTGTTCCTCTTGCAACTCATTGGGCCATATGTGCAACTTCATGTTCTTCTTGAGTTGCTTCTTTAGCACATGCAACTCCTACTCTATTCCATCTTATGCCTTCAAATGATCTTCATGTTACTCCGCCACTTCATAGCCTGAGTCTCCAAAGTTTCTTTCATTATTAGTAGATCTACTTGATCTTGCAACTTTGCTCTAAGTCTATGTTGTCAACAACCTTTCTCTTGCATTTACTGCATTCGCTTCATTTGATGCATTCACTAGATTTGGTATGCTGCCTTTAGTTGTTATTCATGATGCTGCTTGTTGTGATGTTGTTGCTTGATGTCCTTATCCATGAACAACTTGATGTCTTAATCAATAGGTAAGCCCATGGGCACTTGATCGACTGTGTCCCCAAGCGTGATCTGAATGATGTCTTCATCTCTACTCTCTTGAAAAACCATTGTACGTGTACTGCTGAGAGGCATATGAACCCCTGTGATACCTGGAGACATGGCAACAATCATAGCAAGCAATATGTCAGTCAAAAACCAAAATTAACATGAGAACTGACATGCAACATACCTGGGTGAATGATCATGAAGGTTGCACAATTTTGGTCGGGAGGTCGGTAGATTGGCTGTCAGGACTGCACAGGGCACAGTCTGGTCTTCTCGAAGATTAACTGAGTGTTGGAACTGAAAATTGAACAAGCTAGTTGGGCAGTTGGCTATTGAGATTACATAATGCATGATTCCAATTGGGAAAGATTGCTGGCCCAGGGAAAAATTTGTGCAAATTTTTGGGCCAAGTAGCCACTGACCTCCAAAAATTCATAATTTAGTCTAGGAGGCCAGTGTTGGGCTAGAGTGCATAAATCTAGAAAGGAGGGTGAGCCTTCCTTCTTTAGATTGTGCAACGCAACCTTGGTGAAGGCAGAGCTTGGGCCAACATTGGCCTGACTCGCCAACAAGTAACAATAATTGATAGCAAAAGTGATTAGCAGTGCATACAAAACTTGAATGAAAGATTCAGCAAACAGATCAACATGCATGTGGGTGAGGCAATTTTTTGGTTGGGAGAATGTTCGTGCAAAACAGTTTCATGGATACGATAACAATGAGATAGAAAAGAAAATTGAAAAAGAGCTAGGACAAGCTATAATATATGTAAATGGCACCAGGAATTCAAAGAAATCAAGCAAACAACACTCACACAAGAGAATACACGGAGAGCGACAAAAATGCTGAAAAAAATAAGTTGAGGCCACTTACTCATGAATAGATGAGCCGGATGTATCGAAGAGTCTTAGATGTGCTGTGGGATGTCAGAGCTCTAAGATCAATGTGAATGAATGAGCTCTGATGCATCAAATCAATAAGGTTGGTCTCACGATGCACATGCCACAAATTTAGGAAAAGGTGTTATAAAACAACTTTGTGTGTAACCCTTGGCTGCCAAAAATAGCTCTGTGAATCATGAGATGCCTTTTACATGTTGCCTCTTGATATTTTGGGAAGATCAAGTCATGCATGATTGCAAGTTAAGTTTCCTTGACCCCCAATGGAACTAGTCAATCGTATTGTCCATGCATGTTAGTGCTCAACTGCTTGGGAAATATTCGCATTCCTAACTGTAAGCTAGGTTGATCGCCCAAGGGGATTTTGAAATTTTTGGACCCAGCAGCTAACTGCTGCCTAGATTTTTGCAAATCCTGAGCTAAACTTCCTATTGATGTGAAACATTTTGCAATTCCTACTAGGAGGGTTGGCTAGCAAGATTGCACAATCCTAGAGCCCAACAGGTTGTCAGAGGGAATTGCACAATTCCTAGAGTAGAAGGTTGGTTTACCTCCAAAAATGTACAAATTCCACTCGGAAGCTACTCAACCTATAGCTTTACCAAGTCCGGGTGAGTAGCCTATGAAGGGAAAAGATCAAATTATGATCGACAGGCCGCCTTTGAGCAAGAAAGACATTGAAGCTTGAGGACTTGACAAAGCAAGGCAAGCTGCTATGTAAGGTTGGTAGGGACACTCCAAAATAGGCTAAGGAAAAATTCTGGAGCATGGTTATAGCTGCTACTGGAACACTAGTAGAACTCCAGCTCTCTGTATAGACCTTGTTCATGAAAAGAAAGTCTAACACCTCTGGAAGTATTGTCCAGTTCTTAGCTCATATTGATTTCACACTAACTTGATTGTAAGATGTAGCATCTACCAAGCCCTCGGTCAATTGAAAAACATTCCAAGCCAAGGAAACACAGTTATTTTGATTGGGGTTGAGGGGTATATAGCTATATAAGTAGTATAGTCATCAAAGTCTAAGTATCATCTCTGGTGTTGCTCCACTGCCAGCAGGCCTAATAATACCCTGATGGAGTCACATAGGAACACAAGCATGGCTCTGCTTCCAGCGAGCTTGGTCAGTACCCCAACGGAGTTACTTGCATCAAATCCCTGTACAAGAATCCTTTCTCTTGCTTCGCCTTATTCATTTTCCATTTTGACTTTTTTTTTTTACTTTTCATCATTTTCATTTTTCATTTTCACTATGCATAGCACTTATTCATTTAAGAGGCGGAAGAGAGATCCCAACTTATTGAGATAAGAGGAGGTTGTTCCAGTAGAGAAGTAGTTTATTATATCTCTGATATGTCTGTTAAGGGTTTCCCCCTCACCTTACTCTACTTGACTGAGCTGACAAGGGCTAACCCAAAAACAATCTACTAGAGAAGGTGACACTAGTTAGCGCGCAAGCGTTGTGCTACACCAAGTTTCACTTTGAAGAGTATGTATTTTCCTTCGACGTATCATGGAGTAAGGGTAAAAATTTCACTATACAAAGGCAAGATGATAGATAACCAAGTAGTGATAGTTTTACAAACCCTCTTGTACTTTACCCAACTCGTTTCATGAGTCACACATGGTTTCATGCAAAACTAACCTACGAACAAAACAAGTGAACTAACAAAAATCAAATCAAAGAAAAATTAGAAGTGAAAATGAAAGAAAAGAAGCTAATCAAGCAAGCAAGAAAACAAACAAGGAAACAAATCATATAAGCAAACAAGCATGCAAGAAAACAAATGAAAGTAAACACTACTTCTACTCCTACACTAAGAGCGCATGGGCTTGATAACGTGAAGTGATGCTTCTAATGCAGCCACCACTGCATTCGCAGACCCATGTGGGTGAGAGCTTGGTCTGTGAGTAACCCAGTTGTGTGGACCAGCATACAAAAAAGATATGATAGTGAAGATAACTACACTTTGTGTTTCAAAGTTCCCATGGGACATAAGTGAGTGGATGTGCATGAAGAACATTCTGTGGACTTATCATGGTGTTGTGTGACACTACATTAAACTTTGAAGCAAAAGCACACTCTTGACTGAGACATGCATGAAAACGAAAGAAACAAAGATAACTTACATCACGCATGAGTGCTTGCAATGTAAGACTCCTCCAATGCATGAGCAATGGGATCATGCAGTTCGAGTGGAGGAAGTGTGATCTGTGTGTTAGATGGATCTTCAATGCATAGAGATGAGTGATGAGGAGCCTTGGGTGTTTAAAGAGTTTCATGATCGGAAGTGAGACTAACCCCAAGGGAGCAAGGAACTGACATAACCATCAGCTTGTGCTAAAGTCCTCGATAGTCTTGGGTGTCTCAACTTTGTCATTAGGTAGATCATCATAACCTGGTGGCTTCGAAAGATCAATTGCTATAGATCATTCATGATCGTGATAAAAAAATGGAAGAAAATGAATCACAACCACCGTGATCAGAAAAATCAATGAATTCTTGAGCATCCTCATGATCATATGAATAAAAAAGAAGGGTAGATGAAAAGCAAACGAACTCGTCCTTTGTGTTTCCAGAAAAGACAGATGAAGGATCAAGTGGATCTTCATTGAATAACTTATCCTCTCTGTTGTTGAATGATGGACTAGCATCCGGTGAGTCCTGTGAGTGATCAACAATGGGTGCATCCAGAGATGAATATACACATACAAAATAATGAATTGCAGGTTTACCAAAGAAGCTAGGAAGGAACAAAGGGGGCTTGGATGAAAGGGAGTCATCCTTTGCCGAGTGTTGATGTTCAAGATCCCACTCATACTCTTCATGAATGATAGTGCATGTTGGTTATGCAACACCAACTCCATTAATGGGTTGTTCCTCATTCACAACAAATGAAGAGTCTAGAATGGACAAACACAAGACAACATCATCCAAAGGAACAGCTGGGTGCGAAGATGGAGGTTGAAGAAAAGAAGGCAAATGGGAACTCGAAGGAATAACAACCAACTCTGTGTGAAAATTAAGTGGAGTGATGTTACGGATTCATGTGGAGCCCTCCATTGCTGTAACAGTTTCCAGTCAAGATGGTCTGGATCAAAATGATGGAACATGTCCTCAATAAGGTCATATAATTTCTCACATGAGGGATGGTGTTAACCAATAGGCCAAGCACCCAACGAAATGAGGATTCACAAAGTGTGAATGCAAGGTTCATCAATGAGCTCATCTTCCTCATAAATCATGGAAAAAAAGTTATGTAAGTGCTCAAGCTAGGCCACTTCTCCTTCACCATCATGCATGCGAGTGGGTAACAGATTGAAAATCTTCCCTAGGATGGAGACAAGTTCATGATTTGAAAAACACCTCAGCGGAAGAAGAATGCAAGACTCCATGAAATATATGCAAAGGTTCAAAACTGGATGAGAGGACATTTTTTGTCATTAGGCCCTCCTTCTAATGCAAGAAATGTTGATGGTGCTAGACTTACCAACATGTCAAGGGGATCTCCCTAGTAATAATTCCCAATTAGACCTCAGACCGTTTGGTGTAGGAGTCCCAGTAGTGAGTCCTAAGGTAATTCCTTGACCGCGATGTCGCAAGAAGGCAAGTAAGATAACTATATTAGTAGAAAGGGTGTGACTAATGTAGTGAGTCAAGGAATGAGTGTGAGAGGTTCCAACACTTCAAGGGGAGAGGAAGTTGAAGGTGAGTTCCAGGTTGAAAGGGATCAGTCCCAACTTGGCTAGTAACACACAACACAAAGGACATGCATAGCTTCTGACGAAGTAGTCGACAGGGATGTGGAAATCACAACATACAAAGTAAGATAACATGAACAACACTCACATATCAGTCCTTGACGAGTGTGACAGTTGATATAAAAAGGTTCAAAGAAAGGTCTGTCCGATGTCCAACAGAGAAGTCGACATGGATGCTGACAACATTGACAACATATGCAGCACATTAACAATAAGATTCATATAATTGCATGTGAATTAGTTCATACACAAGTACATAAGTTAATTAACATATATCATTAAGGAAACTAGAGTAGTCCAACTACAATAGCAACATATGCATGTAAATGTGCTGAATTTTATTATATAAAGAATTTCAAGTCACAATCATACAATACACCATGTAAACTTGCTAGCCCCATCAGTGGAATATTACAGCCACATTCGTCTATTGCTCCAAAGAGATGTACTAGCTTCGTGCAGTGGAGAAGCCATGACATGTCACAATACTATCCAAGCCTTCTTCAAAATAGTCTTAGTAGAAGGTTGTCTTACCAAAATCCTATACAATGAGTTATGGGGAAATATTTATAGCAAAGGGTGGGGTGACCCTTGACATTCCCCTTTGTGATAGTTGAGCTACCCTCATGACTCTTCACCTACTCTATGACTTTTACATCCAACTATAGAGACTCAACTTACACTCTACATGACTCAACATTACAATGCACATGTAATCATGCGAGACAACATGGATTGAGAAAGCATTGCAATACATCACTGGCACTCTATTTGTTATGGTCAGACCAACTCTTTGACATGCTTATGATGGTGAAACTACTGAGTTGATTCCACACTTGGCCATCTGCGATGTTGTGCATGCACCTCATGGTTTCATCTTAGTGAAGTGAACTCTTACCTCTGTTGTAACCAATGCATTGGTTCAACCCCTTCATACAACTCATTTGCTAACATGTGCATGGTCTTATTGGCTAAGCTGAACCAGCAACACATTGATGCATAGTGTCCATGCTGATATTCAAGTGTGTGTTGGTGGTCATGCGCATCAACTTGCCGAAGTACATGTTCAGCCTCAGTTGCACTTGCTTCTTATCTTTTCTTTGGTGCGTGTGCTAAATGGGTTTGATTGCATGTGTGCGATCAACAACATGCATGCCGCTAGATCCTTTGCATGCGATCAACAACACTACTCACCATGTTTGCTCTGTGTCAGCTGCTGGGATGGATCCTTAACTTGTACTAGCACAGTTTCATCCGTGCGTGCATGTGCATCCACTACTGTTCCTATTCTTGCTGCAACTCATTAGAACATTTGTGTAGCTTCATTTTCTTCCTGAGTTGTTGCTTCATCACATGCAACTCCTTCTTTGTTGCATCTTATGCCTTCACGCGATCTTCATGTCGTGTTGTCACTTCATAGCATGAGTCTCCAAAGTTGCTTTCATTATCAATGGATCTGCTTGATCTTGCAACTCTTTTCTGCCTCTATGTTGTCAACAACCTTCATCTTGCATTCGATGTTTTCACTTCATTTGATATGTTCGCTACATTTAATATGTTGCCTTCAATTGGTATTCATGATGCTACTCACTATGTTGCTACTGCTTGATGTCCTTGTCCACAAACAACTTGATATCTTCCTGAGTAGGTAAGCCCATGGAAACTTGATTGATTGCATCCCAAGGCGTGCTCTGAATGGTGTCTTCATCTTTGCTCTGTTGGAAACTATTGTACCTATACTACTGAAAAGCAGATGAACACCTATGATACCTGGAGACATGGCAACACTCATAGCAAGAAATCTGTTAGTCAAAAACCAAATGAACATGAGAGCTGATTGGCAACATACCTAGTTGAATGATAATGAAGGTTACGAAATTTCAACTGAGAGGTCAGGAGACCAACTATAAACACTAAAAAAGGCACAGTCTGAGCTGTTGGAAGACTAAATGACTACTGGAACTGAAAATTGCGCAATCCAATTGGACAATTAGCTATTGGGATTATGCAATGTGTGATTCCAACTCAGAAAGATTACTAGCCTAGGGACAAATTTGCGCAAATTTTTGGGCCAAGAAGCCATATACCTCAAGAAATGTGCAATTAAATCTAGGAGGCTAGAGCTAGGCCAGAATGCATAAGTCTAGAGACGAAGGTGAGCCTTCCTTCTCCTGATTGCCAATGCAGCCTTGGCGAAGGCAAAGCCCAGACCAAGGTTGGCCCAACTCGACGATGGGAAACTGAAAGTAAGTAAGTCAATGAATGCATGGTGACACTAAGTGATAGCAGAAGTGATTAAAAGTGCATACAAAACTTGAATGAAATATTTGCCAAACAGATCAACATGCATGTGGGTGAGGCAGTTTGTCGGTTGGACGAATGTCTGTGCAAAACAATTTCATGCATGAGACAACATTGAGATAGAAAAAAAATTTGAAACAGATCTAGGAGAAGCTATAATATATGTAAATGACAGAATATGTTGAAAGAAATGAAGAAAACACCACTCACACAACAGAATACACAAAAAAAGAGAGGAATGTTGAAAAAGACAAGATAATGCCACTTACTTGTGAATAGCTAAGATGGATGTGTCAAAGAGTATTGGATGTGTAGTGAGATGTTATAGCTCAAAGATCAATGTGAATTAATGAGCTCTAATGTGTCGAATCAATACTTTTGGTCTGAAGATGTGCATGCCACAAATCTAGGAAAAAGCGACACTTGGAGGGAAACTTCTAAAAAAACTTTTCATGTAACCCCCGACTACCAAAAATAACTCCCTGAATCATGGGATTCCTTTTTCATGTTGCCTCTTAATATTCCAAGAAGATAAATTCATGTATGCATGCAAGTCAATTTTCTTCAGTCCCAGGTGGAACTGGTCAACCGGACTGTCCATGCATGCCAGTGCTCAACTACTTGGAAAATATGCACATTATTGACCGTGAGCTCTGTTGCCCAAGGGGATTGTGCAATTTTTGGGCCCAACAGTTGACCGTTGCCCAGATTTGCACAAACCTTGGGCTGAACTGCCTGTTGGTGGGAAAAATTGCGCAATTCCTGTCAGGAGGGTTGGCTGGTGGGATTGCGCAACCCTGGAGCCAAACAAGATATCATAGGGAATTGCACAATTCCTGGAGAGAAGGCTGGTTGCCCTCTAAAAATGTACAAATTTCACTAGAAAATTTCTCACCCTACAATTGGACGAAATTTGAGTTAGAAGCTTGTGAAGGGAAAAGATCAAATTGTGATTAATAGGTTTCCTTTGAGCAAGAGAGACATTGAAGCTTTAGGACTTGACGAAGCAAGGCAAGATGCTATGTAAGGTTGGTAGGGAGGCTCCAAAATAGGCGAAGGAAAAATTTTGGAGGGTGGTTGTAGCCGCTACAACATACTGCTACCAGTAGTACTAGTCGAGTAGTAAGTTCTTCACCATCATCTACTTTTGGATCTTCTTCCTCATCTTTGCAACCTTCAACACAAGTTATGGCCAATCAACCTACTCAAAGTTAGACAAACCCTGGTTCTATACTGGTTGCTAATCCAAATGCTTTCCCAGCAAACCTAGAAAAATGGTTACCTAAGTATAATCTTGATGATGGTCTTCCCATTGAAGAACATCTAAATAACTTTATGTTAGCCATGAATCTTGATGGATTTGCACATGATGATGTTGTTATTATATTGTTTCCTTATACTTTCCAGGCCTCTGCAAGATTTTGGTATTCTTCCCTTTCAGTAGGCTCAATAAGGAACTGGGAAACTTTCAAAGAAATGTTTCTCACAAAATTTGGCGATGATAGAACCATGGCATATTTAATCAATGATCTTTCCAACCTAAAAGCAAGTTCAGATGAAAGGATCAAAGACTTCAGGTTTAACAATTTGATGAACAAAATTCCAGCTGCCTCTAGAATTGTAGTAGATGTGCAAATAGAATGGTACATATCCTCCCTTCGCTCTAGTATCGCAATTTCTGTAGATAGAACCAATAAGGCTATCCTCATAGAAGACATGAAAGAAGTGTTGTTTATAGAAAGAAGAATTATTTCCTTAGAAAAGAGGTCACAAATAAAAGAAAGGAAATCAAAGAAAGTGACATTCAAGGAAGATTTAAAAAAGAAAGCTCCGAAAGACCCTTTTGACCTTGAAGGCCTTCAAAAGGTGTTGAATACCATGTCAAATGAAATGGTCGAAATCAGGAAATAGGTTGCAGAATCATTTTCTCCCAAGAAAACTTTTTTCCCATTCAAGAGAAATCCTTCTTCTACATCCCAACCACCAAATACTATTCCAAACGTTCAATCCGATCAAGAACCAGAAGAGGACTCAGCAACCGAAGAAGAAGCAGAAACTGAAGATTTAGTTTATTTAAATGGAATGTGGGACTTCATTCTACCAACTGAAGAGGAAGAAAAAGTTATGCCAGTAAATACAAGAAGTAAAAGTTCTACTGATAAGTCTACAATGAATTTTGAAATAGCAAGATTCTACCCCTGTAAAGGAGAAAATAGTAGGCAAGAAATCTAAGACTACTCAAACTGATTCTATTCCATTAGATCCTACAATGACTTCAAAAACTTTAGTAATCTCGGATATAGTGGAATATAATATATTCAAAGATATGAAAGAGATGAGAGAAAATATTTTGTTGCCTAAATTGACTAAACTCAAACAACAATAGGAAATCTTACTTAGAGAATTAAAAGCAGTTCTTGTAGCTCCTTTACCATCCACTGTAGTTACTCAAGCTGCTAAAGGTATGGGAAATTCTCCTTCATCTTGAAACAAATTAAATCACACAGATCTAGTTCTGATAGGTGATAGATCTATTTCTCATACTCCTCCATTTCTTCTTACTTATGATATTTTCAACAAAAACATTCATAATTGCCTTGTTGATTTAGGAGCCTCTTCAAACATCATGCCAAGAACTGTGTGCACTAAATTAAATATTACACCTCGAAAATATGTTGTACACATAGTTCAACTAGATAGGACAAAAGTAGAAGTACTTGGAGAAATGATATCAGCATCAATCAGGCTTTCCCCCAATCCAAAAGTTAAAAAAAGAATTGATATTTGAGTGGCTAATATCCCTGAATTTTATGGTTTAATTCTTAGTAGTGATTGGTCCGAAAAGTTACACAAATACTTTGCAAATGAATGGTCTCATATGTGGTTATCATACAATGGTAAGACTAACCAAATTAGAGTATACCATGAGAAATTCATGAAGTACACAGTTACTGATCTCGAGGAAAGCAATCAACTTGTAGCTTTCACCAATCATATCATTGAAAATTACTCAATTGAGTCATTCTTGGTATCCTTTAAAGCACAAAGATCTCCCTCTCTAGATAATTTTGTAGTATCTTAGATAGAATTTTTTTTGCAAACAAATGCTTCTAAGTGTATAGATGTAGTTGATAAACTTGTAGATAATTCATTATTCTAGACTCTTTATTTTGATGGTTCCAAGTCTGAAGATGGTGCAGGTGCTCGATGTATCCTAATCATCCGATAAGGAAATTTAACCATGTTAGCCTACAAGATTGAATTTCAATGTACTAACAATACTGTAGAATATGAAGCACTGATTCAAGGGTTGTACAAAGCCATTGGCCTCAATAAAGTATTTGCAAGTATATGGAGAAATAGTTATTAAACAGGTAAGAAACACAATCCATTTTGTGTCTCAACATTTAAAACATTATCAATCCCTAGCCCATAATCTTACTTCTGGCTTCACTGCTTTCAACATTTCCTCAGTCCCTAGATTACATAATGAAAGTGTCTATTTACTTGCCAATGTAGCATCTAAGCTTATACCTTAAGAGGAATTTATTCCAAATAGATTTTCTATAAATTTAATTTTTAGACCATCCATCCCTAATAATGTAACAAATTGTAGAGTGTTTAATAATAATGATGATATAATTTATTCCCTTACATCAGAAGGATCTTACGAAGAACAAATCATAGATTAACATGAACATGATTTGCAAATCAACCATAAAAAATATCAAAACCCAATTCCAAAGTCTATAGTCAAAATGGAAGATCTCTATGATTTGAAAGACAGATTTAAAAAGATTACCAATTCCAAGACTCAGAGTTCTACTTTGAGATTTGAATTAATAAACCTAGGCACAACTGAAAAGACTCAAAACACCAACCTAGGTCTTGCTTTATCATCTGAAGAAAGGATATCATTCATCAAGTTGTTGAAAAGATATAAAGGTGTCTTTGCTTGGGATTATCCAGATCTCAAAACCTATGATACCTCTATAATTCGACACACTATACCGATGACCTCTAATGAGAAACCAGTTCAACAGAAACTTAGAAGGATTCATCCAAACCTTGAAAGCCAAATCAAATATGAATTGAAAAAACTTCCAAAAGAAAATATAATCTTGCCCGTTAGACACTCAAAATGGGTATCAAATATGCTTCCTGTCAAGAAAAAGAATGGAGATATTAGGACTTGTATTGATTTGAGGAATTTAAAAAAAGCTTGTCAAAAGGATAACTTTCCTTTGGCTACCATGGAGCAAATATTGCAATCAATTGCATGCTCTGAGTTAACGTCCTTTCTAGATGGATTTTTAGGATACAATAAGATTCTTGCCCATCCAGATGATAGATTGAAGGCAACATTCAGGACAAAGTGGGGGACATACACTTATCAGAGGATGCCTTTCGTACTTATCAACGCAGGTGCTACATTTCAATGCACCATGGATATTCCTCTTAAAGGGTTGATTAATAAATTATTTGTTATTTACCTAGATGACATTACAATCTACTCCAGAAATAGAAACAATCACTTAAATAACCTTAAGCATATTTTTTAAAGATGCAAGAAATATGGCATTTCTCTAAATCCAAAAGAATCATACTTTGCTTTAGCATAAGGTAAACTCCTCAGATTCATAATGTCCAAGAAAGGAATTTATACAGATCCTCATAAAATCAAAGAAATTGAAAAGATTCCTCTCCTGCATTATAAAAATACCGTGCAATCATTCCTAGGCTAGATTAATTTTGTAAAAAGGTTTGTTACCGATTTTGCACATATTGCTCTACCACTTCAATCAATGATAAGAAAGAACGCAGTCTTAAAATGGGGTAAATATGAAAGAGAGTCATTTGAGTTGATCAAATGCTCCTTCTTTAACAACTCCAGACATTCTCAAACCTTTTGTATTGTACACATTTTCATCTGATACATCATATGCAACAATTTTAACACAACTGAATGATCAAAACATCACGACACCTATGTTTTTTTTCAGTTCCAATTTACATGGTGCTGAGCTAAACTACTTGGCTATTGAGAAACAACCGTTTACTGTCCTTAAAACCTTGAAACATTTCAAACATTTTCTCCTCAAAACTCATACAAAAATAATAGTAACTTACCCTACAGTAAGGAAATAATTGATTCAAAGAGAAGTGGGGGAGAAAAGTGAAAATTGGGTCACTGCAATTCATGAATACGATGTAGAAATACAACCAGCTAAAATTGTTAGGGACCAAGGTTTTTGTAGGATGCTAAATGGAGCTTCCCACTTATCAACACAAGAAGACCAAGGTAATGAAGTGTAAATATCAGAGTTAAGCCTCAACGATTCACAATCACAGTATGCTAATTTGAAGTTTTATTTAAAGAATGGATATGCTCCTGTGCATCTCAATTACAAAACAAGGCATGATTTAAGGTTGAAATCAAATCAGTATGAATTAATTGATGATGTATTATTTAGAAAAAATTATGATTCAGTATTATTAAGATGCCTATAAAAACATGAAGATGAAAAGGTGATGCAGGAGTTACATGATGGACCAGCCAGAGGTCATTTCGGAGGAAACACCACAACTCACAAAATCCTGCATGCAGGTTATTATTGGCCAACACTATTTAAGGATGCACATGACTATGCAAGAAAATGTAAAACTTGTCAAACTACAACTGGAAGGGAAAAGAAACCAACATTCCCTTTACATTCAGTCAATATCCAACAACCATTTGAACAATGGTGATTAGATATAATTGACGATATTGTTCCTAACTCTTCCAAGTAGCACAAGTACATCCTTACAACTACTGATTATTTTATGAAATGGGTAGAATTTATGCCACAAAAGGTAGATAACACAAAAATTATTACAGGCTTTATTGATAAGTACATAATCACTAGGTTTGCCTTACGCACAACTTTAATATTTGATAATGTATCTTATTCTTTTGGAAATACTATGGTAGAATTTTCCTTAAAAAGAGGTTTCAAATTGAATTATTCAACCAACTATTATTCATAAGGTGATGGATTAGTCGAATCAACAAACAAAAACCTTATCAGAATCATCAAGCAGACTATAGACCAAAATCATACGAATTTACACAAAGCATTGGCATTTTCTCTTTGGGCAGATAGAATAACAAAAAAGGCTTCAATGAGTTCTTCTCCTTTTTCTTTAGTTTATGGAAAAGAACAAGTTCTCCCCACAAACATAACAATCCCATCTCTCACCCTAGTGCAATTTATTAATGAAAATTCATCCTCTTCTCATCAAGAAACACAATTTCAGATCCTTAAGCTTGAAGAAGAAAGAGAAAAAGCTAAGGCCACCCATTCCCACCATCAACAGTTAGTCAAAGACTCTTTTGATACAACCTATGACAGTCATAAAACCTTTGAAGTAGGTGATCTGGTTTTGAAATGGGACAAAGCACATGAGGAAAAGGGAAAACACACCAAATTCCAAAGACTGTGGCTTGGACCATTCCAAATCAATGAGAAAATTGGTCCATCAACATTTATTTTACAAGACATGCCAGGTAAAATTGATTCCTTGCCCATTAATGGGAAAATTTTCAAAAAATAATTTTCCTAGAACACAACCTCTTCTAATTTTGTATCATATTATCTTTAATATTCTTAAGAAAATAAAGGTTAAGTAGTATTTACTTTTGGCTTCTCAAAATAAAATCTCTAATAATATTTTTATTTTTCGCTTTTATAAATAGGAAAAGTTAAAAAAATAATTAGAGCATTTGAGTATCAAAATGAACCCTATTTCTTTGGAAAAACTTAACCCTGCTAAAAAAACTTTTTCTATGAAGAGGATCTTATGTTTATAAAGTACAGATGTTCTGTTTTCAGTCAAGAAAAAAATATTTAACCTAGTAATGAGTACTATAGATGAGTATCTCAAAACTCTATTATTATCATCCAAAACTCTTAAAAAGGGTCAATGATTCACCCCATATGATAAAATTTTATTTTTTCAGAGTGTAATTCTAAAATATGCAAAACTTAAGAGATAATAAGTCTCATTACGAGCTTGTTTACCATGATCATAAGGGAATAATTAAATTGATATTACCAAAACTGCATATGAAAACAAGGTAATAGCCAACAATCTAATCAATCAAAGGACAAGGGGTCTCATTAAGAATGAACTTGTTTAGTTTAGTTACAATTAGTGAATGGAATTGTCATTATTTGGTTACCAAGCCTAGGCAATGGAGTTTAAGAAAATTGAAAAGAAAAATTACATGAAAGGGAAAAACAAGGTCCAAATGAGAGAGAAAGAAAATGAATATCATTTTGAATTCTGAAAATTGCTTCGGATGGGATAATGAATCATTGTTTGTTAAAAGATAACCCTGTAGAGGCTATGAACACTTGTTGGCAATGGAGGCTCTACCTATGATAAATAAGTAAACAATAAAAACTAATATGTAGAAAACACCTAGCATATCTCTTTAAATCTTAGGATTGACTAATGCAAACATTTGTATTTTTATCACTACAAGAGTAAAGTAGTTGAGTAAATAAATTGAGTGAGTAATTATGATTTTAAAGAAATTTTATTTCTTTATAACTCATGTAATTATTATTCCTATAACTCTTCTAGTTTTGAAAGTGTTAGAAATTTCAAAATACCAATCAAAGATAGCTCGTTCTCCCAAGTGAATCGCCAATTGTTGTACTATGTAACAGTCCCCCCATTTATACAGAGTAATAGTTAATATTTGACATATAAATGGGGAGCCCTTTAAATTTGTAGCCTTTGAAAATAAATGATAACTCTACAAATTTTCCTTAAACCCTTAGAAGGTAACCCATACTTAAAACTTTTATTGAAAATCACATTTCGCAATTTTCCCTGTAACAACCATAAACATCCTAAAGAAAATCCCTAAAAGCGATATGTGATAAATCCCCCACTATGATTTTCCGATCATGACACTCTAAGAATATGCGATCACATTTAGAAAGTCGCAAATTAATAAAGAATGGAATTGTGTCACTGCTTAAAAAATTGTGAAATGCGATATTGCGATTTTCGCAATTGCATTTCACATTATCTCCAAAAAATGCTATATTGCAACATTTGAAAGTCACAATGTGACAAATAAGGCATGAACCATGGGAAGTTACTGATTTTTAATGAAATATTAATCAGTTTGACAAAAAATCACCCGATGCAATGAGTGCTAAGTGAACTATTCAAAAAAATCATGAGAAATTAGTCAGTTACGACTACCTCTCATGGAAATGGTCATACGTTTGAATGACTTACTTAACGCAGTTGAATCCCAAAATGATATCTAAAATAGAGTTGCAGAAAGAATGAACAGAAAATTGATGAAAAAAGAAAGAAGCATGCTCAATGGTGTTAGGTTAGGACAAGAATTCTAGGTAGAGGCAGTGGAGACTGCATGTTACCTGGTCAACAAATCACCTTCATCAGCATTGGAGGATAATACCCCACATGAGGTATGGATTGGTAAGAAACCCTCTTTTTCACATCTGAGGGTATTTGGTTGTGATGCATATGTACATGTTCCAAAGGATAAAATAACCAAGTTGGATAGTAAAGCTGAAAGGTGCATCTTTATTGGGTAAAGGATGGTTAAAAGGTTATAAGATTTGGAACCAAAGAACAGGGAAGGTTGTGTACAGCCTAGATGTGGTGTTTAGAGAGATGAAATGTATTATTAAACATGAATTCCTACCAAAGGAACCCGAGAAGATAGAGTTTAAGCTAAGGAAGGAAGAATCAGACTTTACAACAGAACAAGAATCAGAAGGTGAAGAGCCACAAACTCAAGTTGTGAGAATATCAGTTCGAGAAAGAAGGAAGCTAGAAAGGTAGAGTCCATCTGCTTTCTAGTTCAAATTTATATTTATCCATTATTGATGATGATCCCAGAACTGTCAGGGAGGCAGTAGATTCAGAGGATGGAAAACTCTAGAAAGAGGCCATGGTCGATGAAATGGAATCTTTGGACAAGAATGAGGCTTGGGATATGGTGGAGTTGTCGGTTGGAAGGAAACCCTGACCCATTGCAAGCCAAGGGGTGTTTTAGAAGAAGATGAATGCAAAAGGAAAGGTAGAGAAATAAAAATCTCGGTTGGTAGCAAAAGGTTATTCCCAAGTGTCAAGAATTAGTTTTGGCGATATTTTTTCTCTTGTTGCCAAGGTAGCTTCTATTAGATTACTTTTATCTATTGTTGTTGTTTTTTATTTTGAGGTAGAACAGATGGATGTGAAGACAACATTTCTTCATGGGGATCTGGAGGAAGAGATCTATACGAAGTGACCTGAAGGCTTTATGGTGAAGGGAAAGAAATAAATGGTATGGAAGTTAAAAAAGTATTTGTATGGGTTAAAATAGTCACCAAGGATGTGGTATCATAAATTTGATACATATATATGGGGACTTGGCTTCACCAGAAGCAAAGCGAATCACTTTGTGTATTTAAAATTAATTGGTGACCATGTTATTTATCTAGTCTTATATGTGGATGATATGTTTCTTATTGGAAATGACAAAGAAATTATCTAGGATTTGAAGACCCAATTGTCCCCCAAATTCGACATGAAGGATCTTGGTGCTACAAACTATTTTTGGGTATGGAAATTAAATGATATCGGACAAAGAGGAAGCTCTGGTTAAACCAAAGGACGTATGTCAAGACAATATTGCAAAGGTTTAATATGTTGGATAGTAAACCAATGAAGGTTCATTTTCCTATAGGTGTAAAGTTATATATTGAACAATGTCCCAAGACACCAGAAGAGGAAGAGTACATGTCTCATGTTCCATACGCAAGTGCAGTCAATAGCCTGATGTATGCAATGGTATGTACTAGACCAAACATTGCACATGCAGTGGGAGTATTGAGAAGGTTTATTTCAAAACCATGGAAGGAGCATTAGACAACAGCGAAGGGGATTTTCAGGTATTTGTGTGGCACCAGTGATTATTGTTGTGTAGGAAATCCTTTCTGTGGAAATAAATGATCCGTCTAGTCCTATGGGAAGATCTAGCAACAAACGAAGACAAATATATGTAAATTTTCCTAGTTTATACCAAAAACCACAAAGGAGAATAGATGATCTACCTCACTCTGATGCTATCATCTATTGGTGTCATCCTTGATTCTTTCGTTTCCAAGCTCAATATCCTCTTCACCATTATGGATGAACACCTACAAGGAATCTCACATGGAGACAAAAAATGCATACATAGAAAAATTCATTCCAACACAAACCATGTAACAGATTGAGGAGTATTACACTAATGAGCAATAATTGACACATATATGGAAAGAAAACACATAATGTATTTTTAATAGATGGTAAAGGGAGCATTACAACCACTTAAGCCTTGATTTTGGAAGCCTTTTTTAGGTGAGTTTTCAAGTCCTAGCCTTAACCTTCAAACACTCCTTTCTCCTTAGCAAAATGGGTAGCAATTGGGCATAGTTCAATAGTAGGATGGCAACCAATAATTATTTAACCATTAGTGGATAGTAGGGATCTCATTTATAGGGAATAAGAGGGAGTCGAGGATCCATGAAAAGAGGCGGAAGTTCCACATCTCAAGGGAAAGATCCATGAAAGTAGGATAAAGGACCATGAATGGGAGGTCTCGTTTCAATCTTCAATGACCTGAAACCACATCATCATTCTCAAGCTTTCTAGTAAGGGAAGCTTCTCCACCATTTTGGGAAAAATTGCCTGAAAAGGACCAATGCAAATTTTCTTGGTAAAATTAGTGCTTGCAACACTAGTCACTCGTTATGCAAAAGGTTACCAACACGGATTTTCCTACCAAAAGTAACATTGGGCTTGCAAAACAAGGTTTTTGACAAGTTCTTCATATTGCTTTAAAGGCAAGTTTTCTTCCTTTCTTCAAGGATGCTTCTAAATATGTTTCATGGTGAATACACTAACAACTTTCATCATTTTGTGACATTTGTGGCATTAACGACACAAAGTTCAACACTTTAGGATACGAGATGGGGAGTGCGACAAAATGTTGTATAGCAGATGCCCCGTAAAGCATGAAGGCAAAATGGGAAGTGATGGTTGAAGTGCTTTATAAGCCAAGGAAAGGACTTAGAGAAACACTATCAATAGACCTACAAATAAAACATAACATAATATATTTGACATCTTTGAGTAAGTATGCATAATAATACATCTCTGAGTAGGTATCTAATAATACATGAATCCATGACATGGATGAAACCATCCGAATAGAAAGGATTATGTTTATGGATCCACGCCATGCACGCAGTGATTTGAATAGAAGGGATCATGCATACAACCAGGAATATTTAATAACTCCATGCAACATAGATTTATCATATGCAACCCAGGGTCTTCATCTTTGTCCCGACCCAACCAAAGTATTAATCTAACCATGTGAATAAATGTGTCAGAGTCGAACATGATAGAAACCACTTGATTACAAGTCAATCATGTAAATTGTTAACAGGTGCGAGAGAAACCATCAATGATAATGATGGATTTCAAGGTACAACAACACAATCCATAAGTGTGAACAATGAAGATGAAGTCGAACACTCGAAAAATCATTCGATTGAAGGCTAGTGATGTGAACCTATCATTGAATGCGAAGAACCTTCCATTAAGGCATGCAAGCTCCAAGGTACTGAAAGGGAGTTTCTAGATCATCTTCCTGGCTATGAGATGGAGTTAACAGGAAGTGATTTGCCGAAGGAGGGCCAAAAATTTTCCCACATCATTAACACGAAACATAGGATTTTACAAAGTTGGAAAGAGTGATTCAGGATTGATGTAAAGAAAGTCAAATCGAGTATAAGTGGTTTGAACTTGCAGGTGGGACTTCTCTTGAACATATTGGTGACACGACTCCAGAATTTGGCAAGGTTTGACTCAAAATAGGATTAGAGTTCATGGTGAAAATATATAATCAAATGAGAGGCAAATGGATTTCCCAAACCCAGTAAGACCAATGACAAAGTGAGGATGTCCCAAACCCGACACGAGATACAGATAAGTGTCATTTTCAAGAGTGACATACTACCTTTCATACAAAATACAGGGTATATGTTTGTTTTCATTTTCCCCCACCATTTCTAGTGAGTACCTCTTTATTTTTAATCTTAAGATTGGAGAGGATATCATATGCTTGTCATATAAGTTCATCCTTCGGATGAATCCATCCTATTATTTTTAATGAGCCCTAGGAAGGAGTAGCTCGGTCTCGTCATGGTGACTTGTCCTTCATCATTTTAGTTTTACGAGTCTGATGGAGGGGTAACTTCACATTTTTTTTCATATTTAGAGAGTTTGAAAAAGAGACAAAAAGAAAACTCCAAATGTCCTTTTTTGTAGATAGTCTCTCGAATCTGAAAATGTAGAAAAAAATATCCAAGAGAACCTCTTAGCCATGTTTGAATAAGGTATTCCTTTTTCGTAACTATTCTATCTCAGTCTGAAAGGGGTTAAACTTATACTGAGTAGATGTCTTTTCATTTACTTTAACGAGTTCAAAAAGACAAGTGCTCAGAAATATTTTCATATTTTTAGAGCCTAAAAAGAGTTGAAAGAGTACTCCACCTGGAGGAACAAGTGGTATAAGAGGATAACAACTGGTTCCGGTCATGATGGAACTGCTCAAAACATGTAAAGGTCAATAGGTTGGCTAATAAGATCACTCATCGCAGATGTTCCCCGGGCAAGGGTAAAAAAAGCAAGTGAAAGAGTATGATTGGCCAAAGAGATGGTGACGATGGAATGAAAAAACCAAGGCTCAAAATAGGCTGATAAAAATTGCAATCACGAGAGGTAAAGTGTGAATAGTTTCATTTTTACACAAGCTTGAAACATGGGAAACTATGCCTGAGGATACTTGAAGATGTTTTCATTTTTTCACAAGCTTGAAAAATGAGAAAAAATTATGCTTGGATTTGGTTTCATATTTACACAAGCTTGAAACAAAGACAAACTATGCTTGAGATTGGCTTCATTTTTGCACAAGACTGAAACAAAGAAAAACTATGCTTGAAATTGGCTTCATTTTTACACAAGCTTGAAATGGAGACAAACTATGCTTGAGATTTGGTTTCATTTTTACACAAGCTTGAAACAAAGAAAAACTATGCTTGAGATAAGTTTACATGCCCCCAACATAATGACTCAATTTGAGGTACATGATCTCCAAGCTTCATTTCATGAGGTACATGATCTCCAAGCTTCATTTCATTCACCTAAGTAGACTATTGGTTACTAATAGGTGGATGGAATGAAGGTTCATTTATGAGATCAAGTGAAAGAATCGACTAGGAATTTACGGGATCTAATCAAAGACTCGAATTGGAAGGGGATTTGTTTCATTTTTTAATGAGCCT
The DNA here is from genome assembly GCA_000404065.3 of Pinus taeda. Classification (NCBI taxonomy): domain Eukaryota; kingdom Viridiplantae; phylum Streptophyta; class Pinopsida; order Pinales; family Pinaceae; genus Pinus; species Pinus taeda. The sequence goes on along the minus strand of APFE031232742.1, from coordinate 88,241 downwards.
GACACATGAAAAGAACCATGCTCATGACACCTTGTTTCATTTTTTAACGAGATTGACACAAGTAAAGGAACTCCAATCTGGGAACCTTGATTCATTTTTTAAGGAGCTTGACACAAGCAAAAGAACTCTGCTCTGGACACCTTGTTCCATTTTTTAACGAGCTTGACACAAGTAAAGTAACTCTACTCCAAGAACCTTGATTCATTTTTTAAGGAGCTTGACACAAGACGAGGAACTGTGCTTTAGACACCTTGTTTCCTTTTTTAATGAGCTTGACACAAGTAAAGGAACTCTGCTCCAGGGACCTCGATTCGTTTTTTAAGGAGCTTGACACAAGAAAAGGAATTGTGCTCCAAGAAACTTGATTCATTTTTTAAGGAGCTTGAAACAAGACAAATAACTCTGCTCTGACTCCCTGTTTCATTTTCTAAGGAGATTGACACAAGACAAGGAACTCTGCTCCGACACCTTGATTCATTTTTAAGGAGCTTGACATAAGACAAAGAAGTCTGCTCCAAGAACCTTGTTCATGAACCATAAGATGCCATGGATTCTAAGAGGTTTTGATCAGATGGGAGAAAAACACTCTCGAAGGGATACATGTAAAGAAATCTAATGGAAATAGCAAGCTCCAATGCCCCCAGTACATGATGCACTACATCATCGAATAGATCATCAACGGATGTAGGCATGGAACATGTGGCTACATAATTAACCTATGGTTAGGGTGATACCACTTGCATACAAGGACCTTTTAGGGAAAAGGGTTGATTGGGATTAAAATTAGAACCAACGAACGAAAGTTGATCAATGGTCACAATTCTCCCTTCATGCTATTATCACTCAGGTTGTCCCTAGGTTCCTAATAGGGATACGGCCGAGGTAACCACAAACCAATCTTTGGATTGCAGGTTCTAGCCCACCTGCAATCGGAGAGGGCTCTCTCCTTATGATTCAACTTCTGTTGAATGATTTTAGGCTAGCTTTCTGGCTTCAAGGGAGTGTTGTTTGTGATTGGATGGAAGGTAGGATTCTCGAACAAAGAGGCAAGGTAAGGTGTGATAAGTTTCGAACCATTGGGCATGGAGTCACGGATTGAGGCTTGCGAGCGTTTTCTTGGTCACAAGGGGATACGGAGCGGGATGGCCACACATGATACAATTATCGGTCTGCTGAAAGTACGGAATGAACATCAGGGATGAAAGGCAAAGGAGAATCATTTCATCATGCTGAAAAAGAGGAGAAATGGATGAATGGGATCCAGGAGCAATTAAGAATTCCTAAACATGCACTCATATGTGGTAGAAACATCGTAAACAAGATCATTTAAGTATACATGCTCATAACTATTTCTGAAGAAAACATCGAGAAACGCAAAAATTGAACTTAAGGTGTACTGAAACAAATCTTAAGCTATTCTTTTTTCCTGCAATTTAGAAGGCAGAACGGTGGTAAAAAAACATAAAAGTAAACAGAGGAGAGAAACACTTATTGGATCATGTAGAGACGCAGGAATTCCGTAATCATTCCTTGGCCAAGAGAAAACATCAAGTAGTTTCACAATCCATGCTTTCAGCAATCTTTGATTATGGAAATTATGACAGTTACAGTGCGAGTCTCTGTTCGGAGAAAATGCTGGAAAGGAAAACTGACCAACTACTACCACCAACCAACCAACCCCTCACAACATTGTTTAGGGTGGTATTTATAAGCAAAATATCGGAAAGACATCATTACAACCGACCTAAACAGGTCTGCTAGAAAACTCTTCAAAAATCTAAGTGTTGCTGGAATTAAATGCAAGTAAATCTTTTTGGCTGCGCTAGGGGCAGCTGAATTAGAAAAGGTGACAATGTGGCCCTTGGGGGCTAGATGCGGTGTTGTTGGAATGATTGTGCTTTGGGAACTGCAGTTCTTCTCTGGTGTGAGTTAAATGTGCAATAATTATGATTTGAGAGCTTCAAGTGGCTTCGCCCTCTTTCTATGAATCTGCTGGAAGATATTAAATGTTCTCCTGCTTCAGGCCGCTGCTCAAGATTTTCACTGATACTCTTTGCCGCTACATTTCTGGCTTCCGCCGTCGACTGATACTCTTTGACACACTTGACGCCTAATGATTTGATCTGATACACTTTAAACTCTGTCATTGATCTGGTGTTGTGTTTGAACCGGATCATTTTGGCACGATCGGGCGATTTTCGGGCTTTTCGACGCACAAGGGCTAAGAAATCAAAACATTCCCTGAAGATTCCTTGAAACAGCCTATTTCCCGTCTCTGTTTCTTGTTCTGGAGCTCCGAAGTGCGATTTTTCTTCCTGCGCGAAGTTTCAGCTTTCTGGCTGCTGACGTCAGCGTGATGTTGGTTGTACGGCGAATGACGTCAGCTGTGGTGAGTCCCTGGTACAGAATGACATGGTGAGGTGCTGATGTTGGGGGAAATGTGATGAATTAGCTCCGATGCGATCGCAATGTCGCATCGGCAGGGAACGGAGGGTGCTTATGTTGGGCATTTGGCGCTTGTGACCGCTGACCGCTGATATCGCGATATCGCGTCGGGTGGTGCCGGATGGGTCATAACTGGCATGGAGGGAAAAGTGCGATCTTGCGATGCGATCTAGCTTTAAGGTGCTGCGGGGTGTAAGTTTTGGGCGGAAAGAGCAAGTAGGTGGGTGCTAAGGGCATTTTGAGGTTTCGGAAGGGGTCCGATTACCTGAGAGGGATTTTATACTTTGGAAGGAGTCCATTGTATCTGGGAGATGGTTTGGAGGTCAAGGGTTCTTGCTTAGTTTCTGGTAAACAAAGCAATTCCCGGGGGCACTTATGGTTATTTTTCAACCAGGGGGAGGGATATGTATATAGGGGATATTTACTTAATATTAGTGGGGGATGGGGAAATATAGAGAGCTAAATAATAATGTCAGTGGTTAATATGGAGGTGGTAAGAAAGCGCTAAGTTTAGGCGAGCTTAGGCTGTTACAAGGGGGTAGGACCATCTTTTTAGAGAAAGTTTGGAACAACTTTGAGTGAAGCAGATCTTTACTCAAGCTAGTGTGATGAAAATGATTGAACTTAAGAGGAGTCAAGCAGATCTTGACCTCTCTTAGGGAAGTTAGTTAATGATTGGGGAAAACAGAGAAGGGGATTTAGTTATACCTCTTTTGAGCTTCTCACATAGAATTTGTTGCTGAATGTGTCCTGAATGAGATGACACCTGAAAGTCTAGAACTGATCAGCAATTAGGATTCAACAACCTCAGCACTGCCTACACAGCCTACTTACCTAGCATTTTTTCTTCTTTTGATTTGGGTGCACTTAGACTTGCAAACCCATCCTTCATTTTTCTTTTGATGCTTTCCTATCTACATACTACCATTATTTCTTCCAAGGGTCCAGATTAAGCTGTTGGGCTCCTCTGCTTCTCTACCTATCTAAGAATCTGCCAAGATTAAACTGTTTGGACAGATTTGCATTCTCTACATTCTAAAACAAGAAATTTAAACCTAGGGAGACCAAGATTAGACTGTTTGGACCTCCCTTTAACTGAAACATTGGCGATACCGGGATAACTTTACAAAATTTGGAAGGCAATTGAATAAACTTGAAGTAGCCTTCTTCGTTTAGAGACTGTTTAAGCAAATATGGAGCATTGCAGCAAGCAAAGTACGACATATTTGGCCTGTAAAATGTCAATCATGAAATATGAATAACCCGCTGCAGCAGGAAGCTAACAGTGGCTCCACTTGGGGATGGCTTCTCCTTGTGAGAAGTCAAGAACAGCAGGTCAGAACGCCTTGGTCTTTAGTTAGCTATCTTCTGTAAAGCGCCGCCTGCTTTCTTATGCGTGCTTTAGTATTATAAACTCTTAAAAGCCAAAAACTGATATACACAACTATGTACAAATCAATCACCCTCTGCCTTTTTTTAAGTAGGAGGATCATTGTAGTGCTTCAACATCCGGCCATTGACTGGGCCTTCTTTGGCTGTGCTGTCATCAAGAGATTTGAGAAAGTAGGTGTTATTGCCTTGCACAGCGCTGATGACGTATGGACATTTCCACAAAAAATCGAACTTTGCATGTTTGCCCTTGTCTTCTCTTCGTGCATCCCATCTTAGAACTTTGCTGCCCACCCAGAAATCCTCTGCTTTAGTCTTCTTATCAAAAAATTTCTTGAGTTTTTCCTATAGACCCTGAGCTCTGTTGAAAACTTCTTCTCTGGTTTGCTGAAGGTGAATGGTCTGATTAATTCTTCTTTGCATGTCATTTGGTTCAGCCTGAATTTGCTGCAACAGTTTGATAGTAGGTATGCCCAGGGATGAAGGAAACTTGGCTTCCATGCCATATACAAGTTCATAGGGGCTCATCCCAATGGATTTTTTGGTGGACAGTCGGTCTGCCCATAGGGCATTGGTGAGCTTTTTGTGCCAGTTCTTTTTGTTTTCTTCTATCATCTTCTTTATGATATTGATGAGGCTCTTGTTGGAAGACTCGGCCAAGCCATTACCTTGCGGGTAATAAGCTGTGGAGTGACCTAAGGTAATGTGGTATTTGAGGCAAAAGTTAATGATTTTTTTAGATTTGAAAGCAGCAGCATTGTCGGTAATGATTTTCTCCGGGAAGCCAAATCTAGAAAGGATGTTGCTCTCAAGAAATTGGATAATGGTGGAGTCACTGGCTTGTTTACACGGGATGGCTTCAATCCATTTAGTGAAATAGTCGGTGGCTGTTAGAATCCATTTTTATTGGCCTGAGGAAGAGAGATGGATTTCTCCAATGAAGTCAAGACCCCATTGTTGAAAAGGTTTCTCAGTTGAAATGGGCTTTAGGGGCAAGGGCAATAGCTTTCTCTTTCCTTCAAAGATTTGGCATTTATGGCATGAGGCAGTAAACTTTTTCACATCAACAAATAAAGAAGGCCAGTAATAACCAGCTCGTAAGATCTTGTCAGCCGTGGATTTCCAATATAGGTGTCCTCCGCAATCACCTGCATGAAATTCTTTCATGATGTTGTTAGTTTCATTTATAGTTAAACATTTAAGCAAAATACCTTCATAATTTTTCCAAAACAAAGCACCATCTATGACACAGAAATTTGATGATTTCATCCTTAAAAATCTTTTCTTGGTTCTGGACAATCCTGGGGGAGCGCACAGGTTTAACAATACAAAGCAAATATCAGCGTACCAAGGGGATTGTATGAAGGTTTCATTGATCTGTGGAGTCGCCAGCTCCGATTCATCGTCCAGTTGATTAATGTCTAACGCTTGGAAGTTTGTTTCAAACATTAGCTTGGCTAGCCCTTGTCCTTTTATGAGCTTGGTGGGCTTTATCTCAATGTCGTATTCAAGGATGCTAGCAATCCATTTTCCTCTTCTGCCTTCCAGTCCCTCTTGAGTTAGTATATCCTTCACAACAGCATTAGGGATATAGGCGATCACATGGGAGTACAGGATGTAAATTCTGAAGTCTTTGATGGCTTTGACCAGGGTGTAGGCTTGCTTCTCTATTATCTGAAATTTTAGGGGTGCGTCTGTTAAAGCTCAGCTGAAGAAATCAATTGGTTTCTCGTTACCCTGATCATCTTTCTGCAGAAGGACTGCGGCTATGCTGTGTTTTGATGCGAAGGAAAAATGATAAAGTCTCTGTCAAATTGAGGACTAGTGAGGACAGGTGTTTGAGTCAGGGCAGTTTTTATACTCTCGAAAGCTTGCTTGGCCTCAAGAGACCATCTTACCTTGGCGTCTTTTTTTAGCATGTTGCTCAATAGCCTTACTAGCTCGGCTAAATTTTGGATAAATCTCCTCAGGAAGTTGATCTTTCCGAGGAATGCTTGCAATTATTTTGTGTTTCTTGGGTAAGGGATTTGGAGGATAGCTTGAATTCTTTCTGGGTCAATTCTGATCCCATCTTTTGATATTATATGCCCTAAAAGCTTGCCTTCCTCCAGGGCAAACAGAGACTTCTTAGGGTTCAAGGAAATGCCGTATTTCCTGCATGTGATGAAAATTTGCCTTAAGTGCTTAAGGTGATCTTGATCGGATTTGGAAAATGGGGTCAGGTCATCCAAGTAAACTACGAGGAAATCATGTATCTCCTTGGCAAACGCAATATCCATTGCCCTTTGAAAGGTAGCACCAGCGTTTTTCAGCCCAAAAGGCATTTTAACATATTTGAATGTTCCCCAGGGTGTGGTAAAAGCTGTTTTGTCCTAATCGTCTGGGTGAACAAGGATTTGATTAAATCCTGAGAATCCATCTAGTAGAGAGATCCTAGAGGAACCCACTACTCTTTGCAAGATATGATCCATTTTGGGTAACGGGTAGTGGTCTTTTAGAGAGACCTGATTTAAATTTCTCAAGTCTACACACAGTCTTATCTCTCCTATTTTCTTTCTGGTGGGAACTAAGTTAGACACCCATTCAGAGAATCTGATGGGCGCAATGATACCTGCTTCAAACATTCTTTTTATCTCTTTTTCAATCAAAGGAAGAAGCATGGGGTTGATTCTTTTGAGTTTTTGTTTGAACGGTTTCTGATTTGGTTTTAGGGGAATGGTATGATGGATCACTGAAGTGTCATAGGAATTTAAGTCCTCATAACTCCAGGCAAATACATCTTGAAATTCTTTGAACAGATCCACATATTTCAGTTTTTGGTCAGGAGGCAGATTTTTGGATAGTTTAATCATTCTGGGATGTTCTGCTGTTCCTATGTTGTGTTCTTCTATGGCGGCATTCAAAGGTTCCATCTTTGGTTTTTCGGCCACATCCTTTTCATCAAACATGTCTTTCAATGGAGTAAGGTCGGCAGGCAGAACGTTTCCTTTTAGGTCAATAAACTCGTCTTTTACTTCGGCTGCCTTATGTGAACAAAGCTGTTTCAGTTGCCCTATGTTTGTAGTGTCAAAAATAGTTGGGCTTAGTATTTGTTTAGCCGTGGTAGTTGTTAGGGTCAGGCGGTTTTCTTATGCTATCTGTTGTGATTCGGCTATCGCGTCCATGTCAATGTTTGTGCTGAATTCGTCCTCCAGAGTCAAAAAATTGTTAATCTGGGCATCATCTTGGAAAACCTGCCAATTCTCAACATTGTTAGGGACTGACGGTATGTGTTTTATTTCAGCAGTGAAGTGGTGACTTGGTCCAAAGGGAAGCCTACATGTGCTAGCGAAGGTGGCTAGGCTATGGGCATGAATATTATGATCTCGCGCAATTTTGGCCAGCTCAAAATTACTGAAGGCGCTAAGCAATTCGCTGGCAGCGGCTCTGTAAGCTCTCATTCTACTATCATTAGCGACAAAGTTGCCCTTTATCTGTTGTATGATTAGATCCGAATCACCTAGGATGGAAATGGTGGTAGCTCCCAGGGTTTTGAGCAACTTGAGACCTAAGAGAAGAGCTTCATACTCCGCCATATTGTTTGTACATCTAAAATTGAGTCTATAGGCATGGCCTTGTGCGTGATTCTCGTGAGTATTATAGATCCACACTCCAGCCCCTGCTCCTGACTTATTAACTACACCATCAAACTCTAAATACCACATGGCTTCTCGTCTGAGGTATGTATCGAGAATTCTAGTGGTATGTGGAGCGAATGAGCTAGTGATTTCTGTTTCAGGATTTTCTTCTTGCCCTGCGTTGGTCGCCTTGGCTGTTGGGACAATTTCATGGGTATCGGCCACTGATCTCTCGTTGACATTGGTTCCTTGCTCTAGAGAGGAGGGCCTGTTGTGAGTTGGCGGGGTTGTGTCATCATTAAACAAAATAAAAGAATCCATATCAGAATGGATTGAGTATATTGGAAAATTTTGGGGTTTCTCCTCACTACTTAACACATACTTCATTAATGTTTCTCTGTAAAGTCTCTTTGGTTGCCCAAAGACCGATATGGTGGCGTAAGAGAGGTCAAGTTGAAGGGATCCTTGCAATTTTTCTCCCCACGACCTGGATAGCAGCATGCCATATTTTGTGGGAATGTCAGCAACTACTACGTCCATTAAGATTGTCTTGTTGGGAAATTGGACTAGGAAGACACAAAGGTCTTTGATTAGGCCTAGACATTTGACTTGGCTTGAATCAAATGAATACAGATCTTTATAGGGTCTGGTGACATCGAGATTCAGCCTTTCCATTATAGCTGTGGGCATGAGGTTATGTGACGCACCTGAGTCAAACATAGCATTGTGCAGTATCTTGTCATGTATGTGCAGGCTGACATAGAAAGGTGGAACAGGTCCGTATGTTGTTTTTCCGTCAACTTCTGGCCCGAACAGTAGTTCAGGGGTGTCATCAAAAACGTTCACATCATCCCTAACTTCCGGCAATTGAAGTGATTTTTGAATTTGTTGTCTATATACATCATGCTTAGCCAGTTCTGAGAGGGGAATGGAAATCTTGAGTTTTCCAATTTCTGTTTCTAAACTGAACGGTTTTTCCACTGGGTTTCGGGCATTGACACTGGTGAACTTTTCTTTTTCAGGCATACTTTCTGTATTTTCTTTTGGAGCGTCCATGTCACGGTGTATGACTGTCTGTGCTATCTCTGTTCTGGGAAGATTTTCGGGAATGCTCTTCAGATCTTTTTCCGAATGGGAGGTAGGCAGAGGCTGCTCAATAGAACCATGTGGATCTGTTACATCTTCCACAATAACCTGATGAGGATTTGGGACATGGCTGTCAGCTGGTTGGCTGTTAGTGATCTTCCCTTTAGCTTTGTTGGGTTGTTTGCTATCTTTTGCTTTGCTAGGTGGAAGAACATCGACAGTCTGTGTTCTTAGTTTGTATTGCTTATGTACCTCGTATGTAGCAGTGTCATATCCTTGTTTAAAGTCAAAGGACTCACCCGATTTGATGCAGAATTGTTCTGTATCAAGGTATGATCGGTTTTCTTCCGTGAGGAAGGTTTGCTGATCATTTTCTGAATCAACCAAGTTCATTAGGGTCCCGTCTGTGGGCTCAGCGGATGTAGATGCCTCAGCATAGTTTTCTTGAAAAGGAGGTCTAATGTCGTGATCCTGACTGGCCCTACCCACGTTCAAGTTTTGGTTCTGTCTGAAGTTTGGGTTCCTTGTGGCATTGGGCTGTTGACTTTCCCATGAATGTTTCCTCTCAACATTGTCTAATCTGTCTCCCAGCCTGTTCATGCTACTAACGACCGCATCTAGCTTCTGCTCGAAAGAGGAGGGTTCTTCTTTGAAAGTGGTTCTTCTCTCAGTTCTAGTTCTGTTTCTTTTAGCGATTAGGTTTGCTTCCACGCTCACTGCAACGTCCTGCATTTTTGCGAGGCTTTGTGGGGCTCTTTCCCTTAATTGATATGCCATCTTGGCATCAAAACCATCAGGGAATTTGTATAATGCAAGGTCGGGTGGAGGTCTTAAATTTGGTGGTATTGCATTGTAAACATTGTTAAATCTGGCGCAGTAATCCAGAACAACTTCCCCAGGTCCTCTCTTGATAGTATCATATTCGGATAGTATGTGCAGGGGGTCCTTCTTTTTCTCCCATCTGTTAATGAAAGTCTGGTATAAGGCTTCCGGTTTTAGTATGGAATTAGGCGGAAGTGCCCTAAACCAGGTTTTGACATCACCAGTCAAACTTTGGACAAAGATCTTCATTCTTACACTCTCATCATCTATTTCATAACTCTCGAAATAATCCTGCATTTTCTTTGTATGTTGTAGGGCAGTACAGGAGGTTGTGCCATCGAAATAAGTGATTTTCGATTGGTATTCCTGAGGCATAGCCCCGGGATTAGCAGGTAACTGTAATGGTGCATATCTGGCCATGATGACGGGGATGAGCGGAACACCTAAGGCGACGGGGATTACAGGAATAACAGGGGAAGAAGGAGTAGTAGAGGTGGTAGGGATATGGGATAGAGGCGTGGCAGAGCTACTTGGAGAAGGGGGTGATGAGCCAGGGGAACTCGGGGTCGACCGGAATAACACTTTGACAGGGGTTGGTACAACAATTGGCTGAACTGTTTCAAGACTAACAGGGGTTTGGCAATCTTTTTGTTTTTGTTTTATGATGATTTTGGGAATTAGATTTCGATTTTCAATGATAGGGGGGTTGTTTGGGTCGAGATTTGATCGTGTATTACGTGTTTGTTTCTTAGGAGCCAGCTTCTAATATATGCTTGGAAATTTTTCAAAAAGTGCAACAACACAGGTTGATCGAGCCTTTCACAGGTCGGTTTCTTCCTCGGTAGAGCTGCAGACTGGTTTCATTAATTTATCTGAGGAGGTCCCCAGCCGAGTCGCCATTATGTTATCACTCAGGTTGTCCCTAGGCTCCTAATAGGGATACGGCCGAGGTAACCACAAACCAATCTTTGGATTGCAGGTTCTAGCCCACCTGCAATCGGAGAGGGCTCTCTCTTTATGATTCAACTTCTGTTGATGATTTTAGGCTAGCTTTCTGGCTTCAAGGGAGTGTTGTTTATGATTGAATGGAAGGTAGGATTCTCGAACAAAGAGGCAAGGTAAAGTGTGATAAGTTTCGAACCATTAGGCATGGAGTCACAGATTGATGCTTCCGAGCATTTTCTTGGTCACAAGGGGATACAGAGCTGGATAGCCACACATGATACAAATATAGGTCTATTGAAAGTATGGAATGAACATCAGGGATGAAAGGAAAAGGAGAATCATTTCATCATGCTGAAAAAGAGGAGAAATGGATGAATGGGATTCAGGAGCAATTAAGAATTCCTAAACATGCACTCATATGTGAAAGAAACAGCGTAAACAAGATCATTTAAGTATACATGCTCATAACTATTTCTAAAGAAAACATCGAGAAATGCAGAAATTGAACTTAAGGTGTAATGAAACAAATCTTAAGCTATTATTTTTTCTTGCAATTTAGAAGGCGGAACAGTGGTAAAAAACATAAAAGTAAACAGACGAGAGAAACACTTATTGGATCATGTAGAGACGTAGGAATTCCATAATCATTCCTTGGCCAAGAGAAAACATCAAGTAGTTTTGCAATCCATGTTTTCAGCAATCTTTGATTATGGAAATTATGACAGTTATAGTGCGAGTCTCTGTTCGAACAAAATGCTGGAAAGGAAAACTGACCAACTACTACTACCAACCAACCAACCCCTCACAACATTGTTCAGGGTGGTATTTATAAGCAAAATATTGGAAAGACATCATTACAACCAACCTAAATAGGTATGCTAGAAAACTCTTCAAAAATCTAAGCGTCGCTGGAATTAAATGCAAGTAAATCTTTTTGGCTGCGCTAGGGGCAGCTGAATCAGAAAAGGTGACAATGTGGCCCTTGGGGGCTAGATGCGGTGCTGCCGGAAAGATTGTGCTTTGGGAACTGCAGTTCTACTCTGGTGTGAGTTAAATGTGCAATAATTGTGATTTGAGAGCTTCAAGTGGCTTCGCCCTCTTTCTATGAATCTGTTGGAAGGTATTAAATGTTCTCCTGCTTCGGGCCACTGCTCAAGATTTTCACTGATACTCTTTGCCGCTACATTGATGGCTTCTACCGTCGACTGATACTCTTTGACACGCTTGATGCCTGATGATTTGATCTGATACACTTTAAAATCTATGATTAATCTACTGTTGTCTTTAAACCGGATCCTTTTGGCACGATCAGGCGATTCTCGGGCTTTTTTGGCGCGCAATGGGCTAAGAAATCAGAAGATTCCCTGAAAATTCCTCGAAATGACCTATTTCCCGTAGCGATGCACGATTGTGCTAATCGCGCATCGAAAACTGCCTCTGTTTCTCGTTCCGGAGTTCCGAAGTGCGATTTTTCTACCCGCGCGAAGTTTCGGCTTTCTGGCTACTGACATTAGCATGGCGTCGGCTATATGGCGGATGACGTCAGCTGTGGTGGGTCCGTGGTACAGAACGATGTGGTGAGGTGCTGATACTAGAGGTAATGCGATGAAGAAGCTCCGATGCGATCACAATATCGCATCGGCGGGGAACTAAAGGTGCTTGAGTTGGACATTCGGCGCTTGCGACCGCCGACCGCCGATATCGCAATATCGCGTCGGGTGGTGACGGATGGGTGATAACCTTCATGGAGAGGAAAGTGCGATGTTGCAATGCAATCTGGCTTTAAGCTTATATGGAGTGTAAGTTTTGGGAAAAAAAGAGCAAGTGGGTGGGTGCGAAGGGCATTTGAGGTTTCGGAAGGGGTTCGATTACCTCAGAGGGATTTCATACTTTGGAAGGAGTCCATTGTATCTGGGAGAAGGTTTGGAGGTCAAGGGTTCTTGCTAAGTTTAAGATAAACTGAGCAATTCCCGGGGGTGCCTATGGTTACTTTTTAACCAGGGGGAGGGATATTACGTAGGGGGATTTTACTTAATATTAATAAGGGGATGGGAAAAACAGGGAGCTAAATAATAATGTTAGTGGTTAATATGGAGGTGATAAGAAAGCGCTAAGTTCAGGAGAGCTTAAGGCTGTTATAAGGGGGTAGAACCATGCATTAGAGAAAGTACAGAACAACTTTGAGTAGAGCAGATCTTTACTCAAACCAATGTTATGAAGATGATGGAACTTAAGAGGTGTCAAGAAGATCTTGACCTCTTTTTGGGAAGTTAGTTAATGATTGGGGGAAATAGAGAGGGGAGTTAGTTATACCTCTTTTGAGCTTCTTGCATAGAAATTCTTGCTGATTGTGTCCTAAATGATATGACACATGAAAACCTAGAACTGGTCAGCAATTAGGATTCAGCAACCTCAGAACTACCTACCCAGCCTACATGCTTAGCATTTTTTCTTCTTTTGTTTGGGGTGCACTTAGACTTGCAAACCCATCATTCATTTTTCTTTTGATGCTTTCCTATCTACATACTACCCTTATTTCTTCCAGGGCCCAGATTAAATTGTTGCGCTCCTCTGCTTCTCTACCTATCTAAGAATTTGCCAAGATTAACCTGTTTGGACAGATTTACATTCTCTATATTCTAAAACAAGAAATTTAAACCTAGGGAGACCAAGATTAAGCTGTTTGGACCTCCCTTTAACCGAAAAATTGGCGATACCGGGATAACTTTGCAAAATTTGGAAGGCAATTGAATGAACTTGAAGTAGCCTTCTTCACTTGGAGACTGTTAAGCAAATATGGAGCATTGCAGCAAGCAAAGTATGACGTATTTGGCCTGTAAAATGCCAATCATGAAATATGAATAACCTGTTACAGCAGGGAGCTAACAGTGGCTCCACTCGGGGATGGCTTCTCCTTTCGAGAAGTCAAGAACAACAGGTCAGAACGCCTTGGTATTTAGTTCTTTCTGTCTTCTGCAAAATTGTTTTCTCCAGGTGCCTTATTTTTCCTACCTACTTACCCTAACCAGCACTTACTTTGCCGTTTGGTGAAATCAAACAACCAGTGCAGCCATTTAAGCAACTGAGAAACAAGATGAACTTGCTGACTAATAGTTTCTGAATGTGAAAGCATCATTCGGGTGTATGCCCTCATAATCAAAATTGTGGCATCTACCGATTGCTGTTGAAGTATGTGGTCTTCATTGAGAAAGCACGCTAACGAACTTGGGTTAAGCAGAAGTTCCATGTAGTCTACAATAGGATCAATAAACTCATCATGTGGGAGAACTTCTTCTGGGTCTTCTTGGTCAGATGTAGTGGTTGCGTCCTTGGTGGTAAGCCTGGCAGCCAACCCTTCTGTCTCTGTCTTGCCAATAGAATCATATAGAGTTTGTAAGTCAGAAGGTAGCAGTATTTCCTCCTGACTTGGGGATGGGAGACTTCAGCATGATTCAGGGTCTTCTTGGTCAGATGGAGTAGTTGCATCTTTGGTAATGAGCCTAGCAGCTAGTCCTTCTGTCTTTGCTTTGAAACCCAGATCATACTCAACTTGCAAGTCAGCAGGTAACAATATTTCCGCCTGACTTTGGGAAGGGAGACTTCCACATGATTCAGGGTCTTCTTGGTCAGATGGAGTAGTTGCATCTTCGGTAATGAGCCTAGCAGCTAGTCCTTCTGTCCTTGCCTTGAAAATAGAATCATACAGAATCTGCAATTCAGCGGATAGAATTGCTTTCTTGTGGACTAGGGGAGGGATATCTTGGTAAAACTCTTTAGGGTCAAGGAAATTATACGATTGTATTTGAACCTCCAAGAGTTCAATTTCATCCTCATATTTCTCAACCACTAACTCAAGGAAAAGTTTATTCTGGCCGCCTGGTATTTTTGACAATACTGCTCTGAAAAATTCTTCATTAAGCTCAAATTCTGACATAATTTCTCTGTATTTATCTAAAGCTTCATCAAATGGAAGATCCTCCCAGAAATCGGTCATTCTCTCTCACTGTTAACACTTGGGGACATGGAGTACTTGGCTGTACAGTTTTGTTCGTTCCTCAGTGGAGCCTTTGATTGAAATTGAAGTGGAGTCGCCAGGTGGATGCTTAGACTATGAAATGCCTGATCTCTGTCCAGCATCAAAGACCAGAACTAAGCATGACAAACTTTGAAGAATAGGAGCACTCTCTCCAGCGGGGTTTAAAAATGAACAAAGCGCTTGAATCCCCAATGGAGTACACAGGTACAGGTCGACCGAGGCTTTTACAAGTCGATTTCTTCCTCTGTAGAGATGCGGACTGGTTTTATTAATTTATCTGAGGAGGTCCCCAGTGGATTCACCATTATGTTATTGCTCAGGTTGTCCCCGGTGCTCCCAAATAGGGATACGGTCGAGGTAACCACAAACCAATATTTGGATTACAGGTTCTAGCCCACCTGTAATCGGAGAGGGCTCTCTCCTTATGATTCAACCTTAGTTGATGATTTTAGACTAGCTTTCTGGCTTCAAGGGAGTGTTGTTTGTGATTGGATGGGAGGTAGGATTCTCGAGCAAAGAGGCAACGTAAGGTGTGATAGAGTCTCGAACCATTGGCATGGAGTCACAGATTGAGGCTGTGTGCGATCCGTTTTCTGGTCACAGGGGGATAAGATGCGGGAATACCCGACAAGATACAATTATTGGTCTGCTGAAGTAACGGAATGAACATCAGGGATAAAGGCAAAGGAGAATCATTTCTCATCATGCTGAAAAAGAGGAGATAATGGAATTGAATGGGATCCAGGAGCAGTTAACAGAATCCTAACATGCCAACTATATTAACGAAACAGCGTAAACAAGATCATTTAAGGTATACATGCTCAATAACTATTTCTGAAGAAAACATCGAGAAATGCAGAAATTGAACTTAAGGTGTAATGAAACAAATCTTAAGCTATTCTTTTTTCCTGTAATTTAGAAGGCGGAAAGGTGGCAAAAAACATAAAATTAGAGAGAGGAAAGGAACACTTACTGGATCATGTAGAAGCACAGGAATTCCGTAATCATTCCTTGGCCAAGAGAAAACATCAAGTAGTTTCACAATCCATGCTTTCAGCAATCTTTGATTATGGAAATTATGAGAGTTACAGTGCGAGTCTCTGCTCGAAGACAATGCTGGAAAGAAGACTGATCAACAACTACTACCAACTAACCAACCCCCCACAACATTGCTCAGGGTGGTATTTATAAGCAAAATATTGGAAAGACATCATTACAAGTGACCCAGACAGGTCTGCTAGAAAACTCTTCAAAAACCTAAGTGTTGCTGGAATTAAATGCAAGTAAATCTTTTTGGCTGCGCTGGGGGCAGCTGGATCGGATCGGAATAGGGGAAGAGGTGGCCCTTGGGGGCTAGATGCGGTGCTGCTGGAATGATTGTGCTTTGGGAACTGCAGTTTAGCTCTGGTATGAATTAAATGTGCAATAATTATGATTTGAGAGCTTCAAGTGGCTGCGCCCTCTTTCTATGAATCTGCTGGAAGATATTAAATGTTCTCCTGCTTCGGGCCGCTGCTCAAGATTTTCACTGATACTCTTTGCCGCTACATTGATGGCTTCTGCCGTCGACTGATACTCTTTGACACGCTTGATGCCTGATGATTTGATCTGATACACTTTAAAATCTGTGATTAATCTGCTGTTGTCTTTAAACCGGATCCTTTTGGCATGATCGGGCGATTCTCGGGCTTTTTCGGTGCGCAATGGGCTAAGAAATCAGAATATTCCCTGAAGATTCCTCGAAATGGCTTATTTCCCGTAGCGATGCACGATTGCGCTAATCGTGCATCGAAAACTACCTCTGTTTCTTATTCTGGAGTTCCGAAGTGCGATTTTTCTACCTGCGCGAAGTTTCGGCTTTTTGGCTGCTGACGTCATCATGGCGTCGGCTATACGGCGGATGACGTTAGCTGTGGTGGGTCCCTGGTACAGAACGACGTGGTGAGGTGCTGATACTGGAGGTAATGCGATGAAGAAGCTCAGATGTGATCGCAATATTGCATCAGTGGGGAACGGAAGGTGCTTGAGTTGGACATTCGGCGCTTGCGACCGCCGATATCGCAATATTGCGTCGGGTGGCGATGGATGGGTGATAACCTTCATGGAGAGGAAAGTACGATGTTGCGATGCGATCAGGCTTTAAGGTTCTATGGAGTGTAAGTTTTGGGCAAAGAAGAGCAAGTGGGTGGGTGCGAAGGGCATTTGAGGTTTCGGAAGGGGTCCGATTACCTCAGAGGGATTTCATACTTTCAAAGGAGTCCATTGTATCTGGGAGAAGGTTTGGAGGTCAAGGGTTCTTGCTAAGTTTCAGATAAACTGAGCAATTCCCGGGGGTGCCTATGGTTATTTTTCAACCAGGGGGAGGGATATTACGTAGGGGGATTTTACTTAATATTAATAAGGGGATGGGAAGAATAAGGAGCTAAATAATAATGTTAGTGGTTAATATGGAGGTGATAAGAAAGCGCTAAGTTCAGGAGAGCTTAAGACTGTTATAAGGGGGTAGAACCATGCTTTAGAGAATGTACAGAACAACTTTGAGTAGAGCAGATCTTTACTCAAACCAGTGTTACGAAGATGATGGAACTTAAGAGGTGTCAAGCAGATCTTGACCTCTTTTGGGGAAGTTAGTTAATGATCGGGGGAAACAGAGAGGGGAGTTAGTTATACCTCTTTTGAGCTTCTTGCATAGAAACTTTTGCTGATTGTGTCCTGAATGATATGACACATGAAAACCTTGAACTCTTCAGCAATTAGGATTCAACAACCTCAGAACTACCTACCCAGCCTACTTGCCTAGCATTTTTTCTTCTTTTGTTTGGGGTGCACTTAGACTTGCAAACCCATCATTCATTTTTCTTTTGATGCTTTCCTATCTACATACTACCCTTATCTCTTCCAGGGCCCAGATTAAACTGTTGGGCTCCTCTGCTTCTCTACCTATCTAAGAATCTACCAAGATTAAGTTGTTTGGACAGATTTACATTCTCTATATTATAAAACAGGAAATTTAAACCTAGGGAGACCAAGATTAAGCTGTTTGGACCTCCCTTTAACCGAAGAATTGGCGATACCGGGATAGCTTTACAAAATTTGGAAGGCAATTGAATGAATTTGAAGTAGCCTTCTTCACTTGGAGACTGTTAAGCAAATATGGAGCATTGTAGCAGGCAAAGTATGACGTATTTGGCCTGTAAAATGCCAATCATGAAACAGGAATAACCTATTGCAACAGGAAGCTATCACCTTAGATGCGGCATTAGCGATGCTACAAACTATGCGCAGTGTTGTCCATCCATCAAGGTCATATTAGCTTCACGAATTGTACACTTCAGTCTTTAATCCAGCTCCCAAGGAGTCTCGCCTGGAAGCATTGAAATTTCCTTAAATCCAATGATTGATTGTGTCTCTGATTTTGGCCTGCTAAATTCCTTGTTTAGCGTAGCTTGGATATCCACGATCCCTACGTTCGGATTTTCATTGGAATGCTTAATGTACCAAGTCAGTGCACGATTCTATAGAGCGCTGACTAGTGTTTCTTTCTTTATATTGTCATCTGTGACTCCCTACGCTTTCGATACAACCCTTACCATGAACCAAAACTGGTCTGGATCTTCATTCCCTACTCCTTTGAACACCAACAACTTTATCGCGCTTGCCATACTGAACTGTGGTGGTGGCGGAGGTGGTGTGGGCAAAGACGGGGGTGAGGATGGTAAAACTAATGGTGGTGTAGGTGGAAGTGGTATGAATGGAATTCACTGCTTTATCAAGCTGATCACACTTCTTGGTGAAACCTTCGCAAGCTCTTCCTTGCTTTCTCATGGAGGTAAAATCAAGAGGCTAGTTTCTAGTTCTGTGCTACCTTCATTTATGTAGATCCTCCCACTTTGCATAGCCCCAAACATCAATTTATTTGCATAACCCACTTTTCACACAGTAGCATTTTAATCCAAGTGTTCAAAGATTTAGCATACTTACCTCGCGGTCCTTTGAGGAAGTGTCGTTATGCCTCGCTATAGATGACTGAAGTATCTACCATGAACTCGGTGATAAATCCTCCTATAACTCGATCGAGCCAGTGATCCACAGTGTGCGTGATATTATCTTCCGATGATTCCAATCTGCGAACCAATTCTGGAGTCCACACAATAGGTTTGTCGAGCCTACACCTTCCCTGACTATCTACTAGCTTTGCGATCCACTCGTACATCTCAGAAGGGAAGGATGCAATGAAAATTTTGTGGATTTCCATATATAAGTAGCAATCTAACCACTCTTCCTTTGATAATCATGGATTCTTTTTTTCCTCCGTTGCGAACTCGTGAATTTTTCTGTCCAACCACTCTTCAATTCCTTTCTTTGTCGGATTCCAGTGATACGACATCAGACATCTCTATACAGATCTTGGTCCCAGCAATGGAACCATTTGTTGGCTTAGTGGGGCTTGACCCAGGTCCATAATTAATTTAGCCAAACAAATTCCGGTACTACTGGCCCTTTCGCAATAGTTCGCAAAGCTCAGACTGAGGTCTCACCCGAAGTAGTATGGGAGGGTGCTAGAACCAGGTTTCCGCACCCTGGAGATGGCTGATCAGTTGAAGTGGTCTGCGGTTTAACCCTGCACGCAAGTTGCTTCACACACTTTCCCGTACCTCACAGCCTGATATACTACCTTCGCGTAGCCCTACATAGGGGTTGAACGTTGTGTTGTTTTATTACCCAAGGCCTTACTAGTATTCCAACATTAGTTAATTAGCTTTGCCTACTATAGTGATTTAAGTATATTTAACAATATAAACCATTCATACAGGTGCATGCATTAAATAAATAGTATATTTGAAAATTCTATCAATCATTCATTAAACTAAGAACATATACACAGAATTATAACAAAACTTCTCTTTATTAATTCCTTCCTTAGTTACAGACTCGACTTCGCCCTGCGCACTTAGCTACAGGGGTCCCTGCACTCAGTTGTGAACTTCTAGGCCTTTGCGCACTCAACTACAGAGCCTTCTCCTACTCTACGACCCAAAGACACACTTTACACTTCGACTCAGTCACTTAGACTTGTTCCTTCTCTTCCTATCCCTTTTACACTTAGAGCCTCACTCTATTTATACAATCCCATGGTCTGCAGACCATGGGTAGGTCTATCCAGCTGACATTACATTAAAACACTAGGGTGGACAACCTTGTGACTTTGTCATACTTTTGCACCCCACGCCCGCAATTCGTGGAGCTTTACAACAAGATTCGGTCAAAAATTAGGCTTTGAACCCCAAAACATGCCTTGGGGGGATTCCATGCCCAACATTTGGCAACCACTCTACTTGATATCAGCTTTGTTCTCTCTTCTCACACTACTCACTCTGCAGAAGCCCATTGATCTTCTCAACAATATTCACTCATCACAATCCTCACAACTCTATTCGATGGTCTTCATTAGCAGTCACTCAAATCTCAACATTTTTCTCTCCAAGGCATAAACACATCTCTCAGCCTTTTTTCTCTACACAGACACTTTAAACCTTTCTCACGGCATAGGAAACTTCCACCTTTACTCATAGGGTATTGTCAAATTTTGCCTTACACAAAGCACATAGGAAAATTCATCCTTACTCACAACAATGAAGGAAAATTTTTCCTTTCTCACACAGCATAGCTCTTGGGTTCTATTACCTTTGCATTGGCACTCTCGACCTTTCTCTGCAAAACATGATCTCTCTTAGCCTTACATAGTAGTGCACTTACACATCAATTTTTCCACTTAGCTCTCTGGAAACTATGCTTCTTCCCCCAACCTTTCTCATATGAGCTCCTATTTGTGTTCCTCTGCTTCCCCCAAGTCGATGCTTCCACTCTGTCCTACATCCACTCTGTCAAAGTGTACCTCGTCAAGTCTCTATCATTCTATTGTCACATCTGACTTGGTCCCTGCCATTCCATTAACCATAAAAATGGGAATCTAATTTTTTCTCCATACTGAGAATGAATTTCCAGTCCACCTACACACTCCAACCATGCACAATCTCTCTGTGTACAACTCTCCTATCACCAAGGCTCTCCATGCTTATTCATGGTTTTGCACGGCTTGGTTGTACTTAGACATGGCTTCTCTATGGACCATTGTCCTTGTTGTCTTGTTTAATAGTTTTTTGTTGATCCTTCACAATCGCCATTTATTCCGGCAACTAACTCCTCTGTGCTCATTTACTCTTCAGTTGCCGACTCATTGAACCTTCAATAAACCTATGTGCTGCTATATCATAGCTTTTACACCAAAGTGCAATTTCAAACCCCAAACATCTCGTAACTCTATTAAGAAGATGCTATGACATTATAATATTCTAATTTCTGTTTAGCCCCTTTTGGTTAGATCCTTATCGCATCTCCACCATAGGATCGCTACCTATGACTCCCAGTATAGCACTTAGGTGCTAAGTCCTTTAGCATCATGCTGAAGGTCTTTCTCCTCATGATATTGCTCTACGCCCTTGGTTTTTTCGGCTCCACGACCAAGCGATAAAAACATCAAAAGCTTCATGTATCATAACTTTCTCCAATATTCATTTAAAGTATATTTCCAAGGTCTCCAACCTCTAATATGCTCCACAACACTTAGTTGCCAAGGCTCACTCCATGCCCTTAACTCTATTATTTTCCTCGACCAAGTGCCAACACATCAGAGCCCCCTTATTAGAACTTTATCAAGTGTTACAAAATGTTGACATCCTCAACCTATGATATGCGATCTCTGATATGACATCATCACTTCCATGTGGCAACACCTTAGAGGTGACACATTTCACCCAGTTATGGCCCATTAGACCACCCAATATGGTCAAATATGCCTACCATGTATCCTGCCATACTGCCACATCATGCTGATGTCAGCTACCACTGTACCTTATCAGAGCCAATTAGATGTTGCCATGTGTCCTTATTGGAGGCAATCACATGCTGCCATGTATCCTTATCAGAGTCAATCATATGCGACCACGTTTCGTGCTAGAGGAGAGAGAAAAGGGTTTGCACACCTTTAGTATTGTGATGAAATCCTTTGTTAATCGTTACTGGCACTCCCCGACAATTTTTAACACTATTGGAAACTTTAAAAATATTGTAAATTTTTAAAGTTTTTCACTTTTAAAATTTTCAATCCTCTGATTGGCGATGTTTCGATCTCCTTCGAGGTCTGACACTGCCTGCTCTAATGTATTAGACCTACGATATTGCAGTCACTGATAATGTGATGCGCTAATAATGCAACCTTTGATATCTCTAACCTCTGATATGTGATCATCGTTATCTCTGGAGCTCTGATGTTGTGATCACCAATATCTTTGGTCCTCCAATATTTTGGATCGCCAATCTCCGATATGTTGATATTCCTTCCTGCCTAGGGCTTCAAATCCCTAAAATTCAACAGACCATAACTTTTTAACCATGAATCCATTTCTGGAATTTTGCATATCATTAGAAAGCTATTCCATAGAACATTCCAATCGGGAGGGTCTAATGTAGGATTTGATCCCATCTTGTACCTATAGTATGACTCCAAAACTCTCTGCCACTCTTTTTCTCCTTGACTCTCCGGACAACTGAAATCACACCCACCATGGTAACCCTTTGCATGAGTCCTGCAACTACCATGGACTTCCTCCTAGTCCATTACTGTAATCATCAGTTTATGGATTCTCCAATAAGCCTACTATTGTGATGATTCTCTACATGAAGCCTGTAGTTACCATGAGATTTCATCCTGAATAGCATAGTAGTCATCATTTTATGTCTTCTTCAGTAAGCCTACTACTGTGATGATTATATACTTAAAGCTTGTAGCTATCATAGGAATCCTTCAGAGCCATGAACAACCATGGGATTCCTCCTAGGCCAGCACTGCCAACATCTGTTGTGACAAGAATCCAAGCTAGTATAGTTGACATCAATGCCAACACTCCTACCAACAGCTAGGCAATACCAACTGCCCAAAACATCTCCCTAGCATGATTCTTGACATCAATTCCAACACACATGCAGATGCCTTCACTAGTCCACTAGCCACCTAGACCATTCCAACTATCCAACAATTGCTTTCAGAGATCCACCTCACTTAGTTTTGAATCCATCATGCGATACAACTCCACCAAAACATGAGAACCCCATCGCATAAAGGATATCCAAAAAAGGAAAGGCTAGGGTGAAAAACATTGTCACACCTGGAAAAACTAATGGCAATGAAAAAAAAAAAAATAAGAAAACACATGCATAACCATCCATGCCAAAACTAGCGAGGTAATCACACATGCAAATTGATACCTACAAATAATCTCGTTGTAGCTATTAGATCCTACTCTTCCTTGCTTGATCCGTGCTTTCCTTTGCCTTATTTTCCTTTCTTGATCCAATACTGAAGTGCTCCAAGAAATCTAAATATCCAAGAGTGTGAGAGAGAGAGAGACAATAAAGAGAGAGCTCGAAGATTGAACTCACAAAAGGTACCAACTGATCCTCAAAAGCCTTTTTATTAATGAGTCGTCTATTTTCCTCAATTTTCCATTATTTTCCTTTAGTATCCTCATCACATGCAACCTGTGACCTTTCACTTTCCTTTTCTCCTATTTTCCGTTATTTTCCTAAATAAAATTACAATTATTGCCACTTTGGCTTTCTAAAGCCTTTTCCATTTCCTTTTCCAATTTCCTTTAGCCATAATCAACAAAATGAACACCCACTAGGATGTTTTTCCCAGCATTCATCTTGGAATACGTGTCCCATTACCTTGGTATTATATTTATATTTACGTGGACTTTTAACCAACGTTGTTATAGAACCCTCCCCTATGTTGGAACACTGTCCTCGATGTTCAATGACACCTATAGCCAGCAAAATTGTTGAAAACTAAAACATATCTCCTATGGAGATTTATAACCCATCTCGTTGTATCATTTACAATGAACAACCTATTGAAAACATGACATCCATATCATTTACTTGAGCTTTATAACAAAGTTCATTATGGTATTTACAATAACCACATATACTTAAGCACATTTGCTTCAACAAAAAAAAAATCATATTTTCTATGGAGCTTTATAAATGCACCTCGATACAGTACTTACAATAATATACACATATACACACATGCACATTTTCTCACCCAAAAATAAAAGGATATGAAGCCTACATTTGCAACAAGGGAATCCAGAGGCTCACACCTCCACCCTCAAAGTAGTACCAGGAATCACCTCCTTCCCAGGAATTCCAGAATCTACTGCCAAATTCAAAGTTGCATCTAATGTCTAATGCTACAATCTAGTGTTACTTGTCCTCTCAGTGAACTATTACTAGCTCATTGTTCCAGGGCACACTCCGAATGTGCATCTAATTCCATCTGGAAATGCTAATGACCAAAAAAAATCCATCCTCAACCTTCCCTTCTCTATTGCAAAGTCCCTCAAGAAATCTGGTCACCCCCTTTCGTGTAGTTACATACATTCCAAATTCTGCGAGCATCCCCTTATCTACTACATTTTCCCTCGGGCAACCCCTCAATTGGCAAGGTTTCCCCACATCAGAAGGTCCAAAAGCTAAGGCATATGCCTACCTCAAAACCATCATACTGGTCATACCATGCTCATGGAAATCAAAGGACACTATTGGGTACCCCCATAATGGTCCTACTCCTTAAGTGCTTTACTAGCATAATGTTGCATTTTTCAATTCCTTTTGTTGTTACTGCTAATCCTTTCAGTCAGTTTCAACCATCCCAAACCGAGCATTGCATGCTTTCCTTTACCAAGCACATAATTTCCATTAGATTCAAAGTAAATTCAAATAAATTCAAATCATGACTCATTCATAACTTGTCAATAAGGTACACTTGCAACTCTATTTTCTTGTTGTCACAACAAGTCAAACTAACTATTTGATCAAATAATCATAAATAAACTTATCACATCTAGTTAGCTCTAAACACAACCATCATAAATAAAAATCATGAATCACATGAAATCATCATAAACCATAATAATAAATCACATGCAACCATCATAAGGCAAAATCATATATCACATGCATAATAAAACTAAGATAAAATAATGATACTTATCCTTCATCGGTCCGTACTTCTACCTTTGTTCTTTTTGTACACACACCAGATTTGTTACCACACCCAACAAACACCCAATGCCTTTTCTCCTCTTCAATCATGTACACATAAACACAATCTGCATCACACATGTAAACCCACACATGATGTACAACACCACACAATACATGCATCTGCACCTGATGTACAACACATACACCGACACCCAGCATACAACACCACACAATAGATGCATATACACCTTATGTACTGACGTACAAACAAAACATATACAAAACATATACATAACAAATACATCTGCCTGCACTCGGTGTATAACACAACACAATACATACACCTATACCCAGTGTAGAACACCACACATATACATTCACAAAGTACAACACAACGAATTCACAATTCACATACACGATATCACATGTACACAAAATAACATGTATAACATGCACACAATACCACATGTGCAAAGCACAACATGTATTACATGCACATAATACCATGTACAACAATACTATATGTACAACATGTATACAATAACCTCTATACACAGAACCACCTAAATAACGTGCACACAACACCACATGTGCACGGATATACCTATAAAATGTGTACATAGTGCCACATGCACATTGCACCACCTGCATAACGTGTACACCACACATGTACACAACAACATATGAACGACATGTACATAACACCACATGCACGACATGTACACAACACCTCCTGCACACAACACCCCATGTACAACATGTACATGACATGACATGCACTCAACACCACTTGTACAATCATACACACAACAGCACATGTACATACCACCATATGTATAACAACCACACCACACCATATGTACATAACGCTGCATATGGAACATGGAAAAAACACAACATGTACACAACATCACATATATAACCTGTGCACAACACGATATGTACATAACATTGCATAGGTGTCATGTACACAATACACAATACCACATGCACACAACATAAAAGGTGAAACATGTCCAACATATATACATCAATAGTATTTCACATCCATAAACCACACAATGACTCTACTGAGAAATCTTACTTCTAGTGCCCTACCCCTGCTCGTCTCGTCATGTCGTGAATCACATTGTTTTCATTCTATTGATGCATCCTTCACCATTGCTTGTCCATAACATAAACATAGACACATTATAATCACATAATATCAATTCATATCCACATGATATTGACCTGGTAGATCTTTGAGGGCTACTCTTCCCACTGGATTCCTCATAAAACAATAACCTCTTCATTTCATTCACCTGCATAAGCAATCATACCTCAACAAGAATGACTCGTAACACCCTGTCAGACAGTGACATAAACGCATGCATACATATATATAAACATTTTCATAAAACAATCATGATCCATGACCACCCAGTTAGACAACTGCATATATATATCTATATCTATATATATATATATATAATCATAGTCACAACACACTTACCAGATATCATAAGGTCTAGGTTAAGAGAACTACCTTAATCCATGCACAGCATACACAACATTGAGAACAATAGTTACCAACTTAGCTAAGACATTTGTTATCTCAGATCCATTTACTTTACCTTTCATGCTACCTTTCTCATGATAATCAATCCAATTCACTATCATAATCTTGCCTTCAACTACCCTTAGTCATGCACTGAGCTTCATCTGAGTTTTGCATAACCTATCGGGTACCACACAACTCTACCCAAGCTCCATTAACTTCTACTTCCCAACGAATTCCCAAGACCCTCAAAACATAAAGGCAAGGACAAGAAACAACCAAGAAGACCATGAAAACCAATAGCAATACGACACCACAAAAGAGGTTGCATGATCATGCACTAAATGCAATCAAGACCATAAATCAAGTGTAAACAAATCAAAAAATACCAAAATAACAAGACTCTCAATAGACACCATGACTCAACCCCATGATTCTCAATGCCTCCAAAGGAAAGTGCAGCCCAAGCCTTCTTCAAGATTTAATGGCGGCCCCTTTTTCCATGCAATCCCTTGCATCATACTACCATAAACACATAATTGTCAGCGCATAAATAAATATAACAATATACCAATTATTTTACCTTGTTGTTCCAAGCACATTTCCTTTCAACTAAACACACGTCATCCGCATATCCCAAATATCAAGACAACATATCTATTAATTTGAATCAACCTTTAGTAAGTATAACAACCATGTCATAGTCAACTCACATTCATTAGTCATAATACTACAACTAGCACCCAATTACACTCAAATACATATAACCTATCTTGGCACATATGTGTTAGCATGATCATCTTAAAACAAGACCATTCATTCATGTAATATTTCAGACACATACTCATATCATGCAATTAATCAAACATTAAGATAATAGATAGATGACCAAATAGTCTCCAAGCACTCAAACACCATATAAACAACATCATCAAACATTCAAAGACCAAATAGATGGCATAATCGAACTCATAACTTAATTTATATTAGGGGAGGTTATCTTGTTTGCTCAATCAATCTAGTTTAACATGAAATAACTTCAAAACACATCAAATCAAACATAAATAAGGTCATGATATCCATAACAATAACTAACTAACATGCTCACCTCACAAGTTCATAAATAATTGGCATTCATGTGTAACAATCACATCTACAAAGTCAGTCCAAATTAGTACGACACAATATCACGAATATTTTGGCTCATACCTAAATATTGTAACCATAAACATTTGTGTAGGTCAATCTAGATTAACACAATAATATAATATCAAAATTTTAAATGCAATAACTGTAATCATCAAGTTAACTTAACATATAACAACAACAAGTTAATCATATAACATAATCATCAACAACATATAACATAGTCATCAAGTTAATACCATGTGTGTGTAACCAGTGTATGTCCATACGATTACACTAATCAACTAGCATTTATCATACATGTAACAATAATAATATAATGAAAAGAATATAAGTAACCCTAATGCTTATAACAACCATTAACCACATACCTACATGACAAATATACAAACCTATATGATGATCTACTCTTACTGCGAAGTCTAGTGCTGCAACCTCGCTTTGATGATCTGCATCTCTTACTCTATCTCAGCCAACACATTAGCATCATAACAACCAACAACATCGTGATTACCTAATTGCACAAAATGACCTCATGATGCATGTCTAACCTACTTATGCATGCATAACCATAACCATGGAAATGCATGCATAACAACATATACACATTGACATGCATCACAAATGCATATACAACCAACATGCATTCATCACGTCCACACCCAATCAACAACACCATCAACTTTCACATGGTGACACAAATGCGACCATGACTACCATCATCCATTTAATAACCCTGGTTAAAAATCCATGTAAATATAAAAATAAGATCAAGTTCATGGGACACATATTCCAAGTTGAATGTTAGGAAAAAATCCTAGTGGGTGCTCATTTGGTTTATGATGGCTAAAGGTAATTGGCAAAGGAAATGAAAAAGGCTTTGGAAATACAAAGTGGCATTAATTTGCATATTATTTATGAAAATAGGAGAAAAGGAAGGTTAAGGGTCAAGTCTTGCATGTGAGGAGGAAAATGAAGAAAATAGAGGCCTCATTGATAAAAAGGCTTTTGAGGATCAATTGGTATCATTTTGTCAGTTCAGTTTTGGAGCTCTCTCTCTCTCACTCTTGGACACTTAGAGTTATATTGGAGCACTTCAGCATTGGATCAAGAAAAGAAAAGAAGGCAAAGGAAAGCAAGGATCAAGCAAGGAAGAGCAGGATGAAGCAGCTACAACGAGATTATTTTCAAGTATTGATTTGCATATTTCCTTGCTAGATTTAGCATGAATGGTTATGAATGTGTGTTCTTGGTTCTCATTCTATCATTGGCATGGTTTTTTCTAGGTGTTCCATTGTTTTTCAGCCTAGCCTTTTCATTTTCGAATATCCATGGCATGATGGGGTTCTCATGTTTTAGTTGAGATTGATTGTTGAATGCATTTAAAACTGAATGAGCTGGATCTCTAATAGGAAGAACGCATGGCCTAGTAATCCCTGAGTTGGACTGTGGATTGTGGTAAAGCCTTGGCCTAGTAACCCCTAAACCAAACTATGGGTTGCAGTAAAGCCAATTTTTTTTTCCTCAATGGGCCTAGGAATCCTTGGCCAGTGAAAGGCGAGATGTACAGTAAATCCCAGAAGTGTGTGCCCTTGGTCAAGCCTAGGAATCCTTGGCTGGTGTAAGGTAGGATATATGGTAAATCTTGGAGAGTGGTGTCTTAGTTATGGCCTAGTGAACCCTGAATCAGATTGTGGATTGTGGTAAATCCTAGGGACTAGGTGAAAGTAAAATTCCTCACAGTGTAGGTGGAGAAATTCAGTGGCATCAGTGCTCATTCAGTTATTTTTTTGGTTATGAGTCCCACACTCATTCTTGTAACATGGCATTGAGGTGATTGGTTGAAAGAATGAATTGGCTCAGCCAATCTAGGATTAGGTAGTTCGTGGGAGTCCCAAACCCAGTTGGTCTTTGCATTCATTAATAAGAGTTCCTTCTCCTTGGTATTTCATGTGTAAATGTACTAGTTTATATGTGAATTATATGGCTATTGTGTCATTATTTTTGTTGTTAATATGTTGGTTATGGGTATGTTTTATGATAGTGATGATGTATGTCTCTCACATCTTTTGATTTGTAGATCAATAAACAATGAAAAAGTGGCTTAAATCTCACAGTCTCTGACACAAAATTAGCTAAACAAAACTGCAACCTCTCCCTTGCAGTTATTGTGGGAGCGACTTGAGGGTCCCAATCACATTCATGCCCAAGTCATGGGAGAAACTGGGTGTTTAATTCATTGAAATCCTAGGTTAACTCATAGGTTGGGCACTTGGAGTGGTGGATTAGCCCTTGGGGGTCCTGCAACACATGAGGGAGGTATGTAAAGTGTTGGTTTGTCAGTTCCACTTCCTTAACTGAACTTAGGGAGTTGAATCATATCATAGTAATTGTTCTTCACATGTTTAAATCAGTGGATTGGTTAGCTTGGGTAAATGTGGGAGGAGGGCGTTATAGAGTGATATTAGAGCATGGTCCAACACTTTGACTCAATGGGTGCAATATGTTTTTCATGCATACATGTCAGTTGCATATGTGTTCTTTATGCTTATGGTTTCTGTGCTTGTTGTGTATGCATGGTGGTGGTCATGGTTGTAGTAGTGTATTCATGTGAAAGTTGATGGTGGTGTTGACTGGGTGTGGTCATCATGAATGCATGTCGATTGTATATGCATTTGTTATGCATGTCAGTGTGTATATGTTGTTATGCATGAATTGTCATGGTTATGGTTATGGTTATGCATGTATAAGTAGGCCATACATGCATCATGAGGTCATTGTATACAATTAGGTCATCATGATGTTGTTGGTTGTTATGATGCTAATGTGTTGGCTGAGATATAGCAGGAGATGCAAATCATCAAAGCAAGGTTGCACTAATAAACTTTAGGGTAAGAGTAGAGCATCATATAGGTTTGTATATTTGGCATGTAGATATGTGGTTAATGGTTGTTATAACCATTAGGGTTACTTATATGCTTTTCATTTCATTATTATGGTTACATGTATGATAAAAGCTATTTGACTAGTGTAGTTGTATGCACATGTGTTGGTTAGTCTTGCATGGTATTAATTTGATGACTGTGTTATATGTTGTTGATGATTACGTTATATGATTAACTTGTTGTTGTTATATGTTAAGTTAACTTGATGATTAGGGTTATTGCATGTAAAATATTGATGTTATAGGTATCATCTTAATCTAGATTAGCCTACGAAAATGTTTATGATTACGATATTCAAGTATGAGCTGAGATATTTGTGATATTGTGTCGTACTAATTTGGACTGACTATGCAGATGTGGTTGTTAGCATGAATGGCAATTGTTTATGAACTTATGAGGTTACCATGTTATCTAGTTATTGTTATGGATATCGTGACCTCATTTATTTTTGAGTTTGATGTGTTGTGAAGTTATATAATGCTAGAATAGAAGATACCCTCCCCTGAAATACATTAATGTATCAATTCGATTACGCCATTTGGTGTTTGAATGTTTGACTATGTCATTTATTTGGTGTTTTATTGTTTGGTGTCTATTAGATCATCTATTTGTTGTTTGAATGTTTAATTAATTGCATGATATGAGTATGTGTCTGAAAGATTACAAGAATGAATGGCCTTGTTTTAAGATGATCATGTTAACCTATATGTGTTGAGATGGTTGATATGTATTTGAGTGTAAGTGGGTGCTAGTTATAGTATTATGACTAATGACTATGAGTTGACCATGACATTGTTGTTAGACTTGGTAACTGTTGATTTCAAATTAATAGATATGTTGTCTTGATATTTGGGACATGTGGCTCACATGTGTGTTCAATTAAAAGGAAGCGTGCTTAGAACAACAAGGTATGATAATTGGTATATTGTTATTTTTATTTATGTGCTAATAGTTATGTGTTTATGGTAGTATGATGTAGGGGATTGCATGGAAAAAGTGACTGCCATGAAATATTGAAGAAGGATCGGTTTGATCTTTCCCTTGGAGGAATTGGTAATCATGGGGTTGATTCATGGTGTCCGTTGAGAGTCTTGTGCTTTTTCTTTTTTTTTTATTTGTTTACACTTGATTTGTGGTGTTGATTATGTTTAGTGCATGATCATGCCACTTTGTTTGCGGTTTCGTATTGCTATTGGTTTTAATGGTATTCTTCTTATTTATTTTTTTCCTTGCCTTTATGTTTTGAGGGTCTTGGGAATTGGTTGGGAAGAGGAAGTTAATGGAGCTTGGGGAGAGTCGTGTGGTAGTTGAGAGGTGATGTAAGACTCATATGAAGCTTGTTGCATGAGTAAGTGAAGTTGATGGCAGGAGTATGATAGTGAATTGGATTGATTGGGTCCATTGGTGTAAATAAATGGTGGCATAATAATCATTAGAAAGGTAACAGGAAAGGTAAAGTAAATGGATATGAGATGACAGATACCTTGGCTAAGTTGGGAACCATTGTTCTCAATGTTAAGCATGTTATGCACGGATATGGGAGTTCTCTTAACCTAGACCTTATGATATTTGGTAAGTTTGTTGTGACTATGATTATGTTTATGTTTATATATATGTGTGTGTGTGCATTTCATTGACTAACAAGGTCATTAGGATTGTTTTGTGCTAGTGTTCACACACACACACACACACACACACACACACACACACACATATATATGTCATTGTCTGATAGAGTGTCAGGGGTCATTCTTGTGGAGGAATGATTGCTTATGCAAGTGAATGGCATGAAGAAGTTCTTGGTTTATGAGGAATCAAGTGGGAAGAGTAACCCTAACAAATATACTAGGTCAATATCATGTAGATATGAACTGATATTATGTGATTATACTATGTTTATATTTATGTTATGGACGAGTAACGCTAAAGGATACATCAATGGAATGAAAGAAATGTGATCTGCAACATGTTGGGACAAGCATGGGTAAAATTATAGAAGTAAGGTTGCTTGGTAGAGTTAATGTGTGGTCTATGGATGTGTAATACTATTATTGTATATATATTGGACATGTTGCACCTATGATGTTGTGTTCATTCAGTATTTTTTATATATGGTGTTGTGTACATGATGCCTATGTAGTGCTATGTATATATCGTGTTGTATACATGTTATTTATGCAATGTTATATATAGATGGTGTTGTGTACATGTTGTCTATGCAGTGCTATGTATAGATAGTGTTGTGCACATGGTGGATATTAGTGCTATGTACAAATGATTTTTTGTACATGCTGTTATGCAATGCTATATATAGATGGTGTTTTGCACATGTTTTGTACGCTTTGTTGTGTACATATGGTTTTGTGCACATGGTGGATATGTAGTGCTATGTACAGGTGGTGTTGTGTACATTTTGTTTATGCAATGCTATATATATATGGTTTTGTGTACATGTTGTCTACACAATGTTGTGTACATATGGTGTTGTGCACATTGTGGATATGCGGTGTTGTGTACATATGGTTTTGTGCACATGTTGAATATGTGGTGTTGTGTGCATATGGTGCTTTTTGCATGTTTCATATGTTGTGTTGTGTACATATGGCATGGTGTGCATGGTGTACATATGGTGCTATGTAAATCTTGTGTTGTATGTATGATTGTACAAGTGATGTTGTGGGCATGTGGTGTCGTGTACATGTTGTACATGGGGTGTTGTGTGGAGGTGGTGTTGTGTACATATCGTGCATGTGGCACTATGTACATGTGGTGTTGTGTACATGTTGTGAAGGTGGTGTGGTATGCATGTGGTGTTGTGGAGGGGTGCCCTATACATGTGGTGTTGTGTACACGTTGTGCAGGTGGTGTTGTGTACAGGTGATACTCAGGGAATAATTTAAGCATGGAAAATTATCTTGAAGTTTAAAAACATTGGTGAATCTCAATAGTCCCTAATATGCAAACTATAAAATGTTTATTGATATATTTGTAAAATTATTCAAATTTATAATGTTTTTATAAATAGTCTCTATATAATGTTGGCGATTTTTAAGGTAAAATAATTTTATATTGTAAAATTTGGGCGAGTCATTTTTACAAAAAAAATGAAATTGGCCAATTGTTTGTAGGAAAATCATGGAAAATTAGCCAACCTGTGAATATTAGCGCCTAAAATTTTCCATGGTGGTACTGTGTACATGTTGTACATGTGGTACTGTTGTACATGTGTTATTGTGTGCATCTCATACATGTTTTCTTGTGCATGTGTGGTATTGTGTGCATGTTATATATTTTATTTTGTGTACGTAGGATATTGTGTATGTGCATTGTGTATTCATTGTTTTGTACTCTTAGTATGTATATGTGTGGTGTTGTACACCAGGTATACATGTATATATTGTGTTGTGTTGTACACCAGGTGTAAGCATATGTATGTTTTGTTTCGTACACTGGATGCAGGTGTATGTGTTGTGTTTGTAAGCGAGGTGGAGGTGTATGTGTTGTACATCAGGTTTAGATGCATGTATTGTGTGGTGTTATACACCAATTATAGGTGTATATGTCATACAAAAGGTGTAGATGCATTTATTGTGTGATGTTTTATGCCATGTGTGGGTGTATGCGTTTGATGTACATTGTGTGTATGTGTACATGATTGAAGAGGGGAAACACATTCAGTGTTTGCTGGGGGTGGTAACCAATCTAGTGTGTGTACAAAAAGAACAAAGGAAGAAGTAAGGATCAATGAAGGATAAGTATCAGTATTTTATTTCATTTTTATTATGCATGTGATCTATGATTCTGATACATGTGATTTATGATTATGGTTTATGATGATTTCATGTGATTCATGATTTTAATTTATGATGGTTTCATTTTGAGCTAACTGGATGTGATATGTTTATTCATGATGATTTGATCAAACAGATAGTTTGACTTATCGTGATAGGAAGTAAACAAAGTTGCAAGTGTACCTTATTGATGAGCAGCTAATGAGGTATGATTTGAAGTTATTTCAATTTATTTTTAATCGAATGGAAATTATGTGATTGGTACAGGAAAGCATGCAATGCCTGGTTAAGGATGGTTGAAACTGGCTGCAAGGATTAGCAACAAAAACAAATGGAATTGAAAAATGCAACAATATGTTGGTAAAGAACTTCAAGAGCAAGGCCATTGTGGGACACTAGTACCCAATAGTGTCCATTAATTGCAATGAGCATGCTATGATTGGTATGATTGTTTTGAGGTAGTGATATGCCTTGGTTTTTAGACCTTCTAATGCAAGGAAACCTTGCTCAGGGAGGGGTCTCCCGAGGGATTGTGTGTGTAATAGAGAAGGGGATGTCCGCAGAACTTGGAAGGTGTGTGACTGCATGAAACGGGGTGACCAGATTTCCTGAGGGACTTTGCAACAGAGAAGGGAAGGTCAGGGATG
Source organism: Pinus taeda (assembly GCA_000404065.3). NCBI lineage: Eukaryota > Viridiplantae > Streptophyta > Pinopsida > Pinales > Pinaceae > Pinus > Pinus taeda. The sequence goes on along the minus strand of APFE031232742.1, from coordinate 53,722 downwards.
TATTTATTTTTGTCAATAGCATTTCTAGATGGAATCAGATGCACATTGGGAGTGTTCCATAAAACAATGAGCCAGTAACTGTTCATTGAGAGGACAAGTAGCACTGGACATTAGATGCAACTTTGACTTTGGTAGTAGATTATGGACTTCATGGGGAGGAGGTGAATCCTAGTACTAATTTGAGGGTGGAGGTGTGAACCTCTAGATTCCCTGGTTGCAAATACAGGCATCGTATCCTTTCATTTGCTGGTTGAGAAAATGCATATGTGTATATTATTTTAAATACTATATCGACTTGGATTTATAAAGCTTCATAGACAATATGATTATTTTTTGGTTGAAGAAAATGTGCTTGAGTATATGTGTTTATTTTAAATACTATAATGATTTTTGTTATCAAGCTCTAGTAAACTATATGATAGTCATATTTTCGGTAGGATGTTTATTGTAAATACTACAACGAGCTAGGTTATAAAGCTCCATGGGTATTATGTTTTGGTTTTCAATGTTTTTTCTATCTATAGTTGTCATTGAACACTGAGGACAGTGTTATGTTTCGATTTTCAACGTTTTTTCTATCTATAGGTGTCATTGAACACTGAGGAGGGTTTTATAACAACCTTATTTAAAAATCAATGTAAATATAAAAATAAGACCAAGGTCATGGGATACGTATTCCAATATGAATGTTGGGAAAAACATCCTAGTGCATGTTCGTTTGGTTTATTATGGTTAAAGGAAATTGGAAAAGGCAATGGAAAAGGTTTTGGAAAGGAAAAGTGGCATTAATTGGCATTTTATTTATGAAAATAATGGAAAATAGGAGAAAAGGAAGGTGAAAGGTCACAGGTTGCATATCAAGAGGAAAATGAAGGAAAATAATGGAAAATGAAGAAAATAGAGGCCTCATTAATAAAAAGGCTTCTTAGGATCAGTTGGTAACCTTTTCAGTTCAGTTTTGGAGCTCTCTCTCTATTCTCTCTCTCTCACTATTGGAAACATAGAGTTTTCTTGGAGCACTTTAGCATTGGATCAAGAAAAGAAAAGAAGGCAAAGGAAGACAAGGATCAAGCAAGGAAGAGCAAGATCAAGAAGCTACAACAAGATTATTTGTAGGGATCAATTTGCATGTGTGATTTTCTTGCTAGATTTAGTATGCATGGTTATGCATGTGTGTTCTTGGTTATATTTTTTCATTGGCATGGGTTTTTCCAAGTGTGTCAGTGTTTTTCAGCCTAGCCTTTCCATTTTCAGATAACCATGGTGTGATGGGGTTCCCATGTTTTGGTTGAGCTGGATTGTCAAATAGATTCAAAATTGAGTGAGGTGGATCTCTGAAAGGAAGAACACATGGCTTAGTAATCCCTGAACTGGACGGTATATTGTGGTAAATCCTTGAACTAGTAAACCCTAAACCAGAATATGGGTTGTGGTAAAGCAAGATTTTGTGTTTCCTCGGTGGGCCTATGAATCCTCAACCAGTGAATGGAGGGATGTGTGGTAAATACTAGAGGTGGGTGCCCTTGATTAGGCCTAGGAATCCTTTGCCAGTGAATGGAAGTATATATAGTAACACCTAGAGGGTGTTGCCTCGATTATAGATGTTGGGATAGGGTCCCCTAGGGTTAATTTTTGGGGAAAAAGCCCAAGGTTTGGGGCAAAAATCCCAAGTTTTGGTGTATAAAATGTAAAGTCTCCGCAAGTTGTGTTCGAGGAGCGCGTAGATAAAAAAGTTTCATAGAGGGTTTTACCCTTCTTTTATGTAATTTGAGTCGATTTTTGTAGATCCACCCATGGTCCACAAACCATGGGATTGTATAAATAGGAGAATCTTAGAGAGTCTAAGATAGATACGGATGATGAAGATGAATGTAATGGGTCAGTAAAATTAAGAGCAAAGAAGTCTTAGAGTAGAAGAGAGGCTCTAAAGTTGTGTGTTCAGAGGCCTAGAGTAGAGTCTATAGCTAAGTGTGTGGACCCTTACAGTTGAATGCGCAAGGAAGTCTTGAGTCTATAAGCAGAACTGAAGCATTAATAAAGAGATTATTCCATCAATTCTTGTGTTTTGTCTATATATTTTTGTTTATATGAATGCACCTCTTGTTATAATGGATTTATGAAATAATGGTGTATTAATGCACAACTTTACATTATTGATATTGTTACATGAACGCAATTATTGTTAACTGTTTACACGAAGACTATAATTGTATGCGGAAGTTATTAACACGTAAGTTGATCTGAGTAATTACTAGGATAAGAGTAGTCTTTGATGTGCATAAGTAGTTGATTCACATATTCAGGGTCTGTGAAAGGCAATTGTGAATGTCCACAGAGATATAGAAGCTAATTAAGGGTAGTTATATTGATAAGCCCTAAAGGCTTATCGATCTACGCGAAGGAACATTTAGGGCATAAAATGACATCATGCTCATCTCTGGGTGCAGAAAATTAGTTCCAACATCCCCCCATACCACTTCAGGTGAGACTTCAGTCTATACTCTGTGAATTGATGCCGAAAGGGCCAGTAGTGTAGGGATTTGTTTGGAAAAACTAAATCTGAACCTAGGTCAGGACCCACTAAGCCAAAAAATGGTTATGTTGTCGGGATTAGGATCTACACAAAGAGATGCATGATGTCACATCGCTGGAATCCAATAGAAAAAGAAATTGAGGAGTGGTTGGATAGAAAGATCCATGAACTCATGGTGCAAGAAAACAAAAATCTGTGCCTGACAAAAGAACAGTGATTGGACAGGTATCTATATAGAGATATACATGAAATTTTCTTTTCTTCCTTCCCGATCGAGCTATACGAGTGGATTGCCAAATTGGCAGATGGACAGGGAAGGTGGAGGCTTGACGATCCAACAGTGTGGACCCCGAAGCTAGTATGAAGAGTGGAATCCTCCGAAGATAAGATCACTCACTCTATCGATCACTGGCTTGATCTCATCATAGGACGATTTGTGAGAGAATTCACGGTCCATACCTCGATCAGTTACAAATAACCAGAGTGACTCTTCTTCAAGGGGTTGCGAGGTAATTATTTAAGATCTTTGAATACTTGGATTAAGATGCTTTTGCTTGAAAAGAGAGTTATCCAATCACCTTGATGTTTGGAGCTACACGAAGTGGAAAGTTTTTCAGGGATAGAGGGAGAACAAGTCCTTAATATAGTCCATTGATTGAACCTCTTCTGAGTGACGATGAAGGAGCAGCATATGCTTCATCATAGAGTGTTGTCTAGTTAATAAGGCAAGGGTTCCCGCGAATACTCGATACGTCCACACCACCTCCACCTTGACCTCCACAACGTACACCTTTTCCCACACCACCACCACCTCCACCACCGTTCAATATGTCGAATACGATAAAGCTTCCCATTTTCAAGGGTTTGGGAAATGAGGACCTAGACCACTTTTGGTTCGTGGTGAAGGCCACGTGGACAACACAAAATATTACATATGATCATATGAAGAAAGCATAGTTGGTTATTGCGCTATAGGATAGTGCACTAACATGGTACATTAAGTACTGCACTGATAACCTGATGGAATCGTTGGCAGACACTAAGACTGTGCTAGATAAGAATTTAGTAGGCCCAAATTTGAATCACAATCGGTCATTGGATTCAAGGAAATCATGATGAGGCCTGACAAAACACCCTGGGAGCTGGATCAGAGACTGAAGTGCCAGATCTGCGAAGCTAATATGAATCTCAAGGATGGTTAGGACTGCGAATGGTTTCTAGCTTCGCTATTGCCTCACCTAAGGGTTGCCTTATTGCAGCAAAAGATTGGGACCCAGGTGGAAGCCCTGGAAATTGCGATGAGATTGCATGAGACACTGATTCAAGACGTTACTTCGGGAGTTCATCAGATTCACGTGGAGTTGTAGAATCTTTGCCTAGAGTTCCAAAGCTTGAAGAAAGATAGAGCGGCTCGGCTAGAGGTGCCTGAAGAAGTTTGGTGCCTAAAGTGTAAAAGCCAGGGGCATGATAAAGATCACTGCCCTGTCTTAACGAATTATGTTATAGGAGGAGGGCCAAAGCCTCTAAGGCCAGAAGCTGAAGTAGGGCCAAGTATAGGGCTCGCAATGTGGTGTGCTATCTGTCAGGTAGTTGGAAAACATGTAACAAACAACTTCCACTTACTACAGAAATTTGTGCAGACACCACAACAACTCTTCTACAACTTTTGTAAATCAGTGGGTCATGATGAGCGTAACTGTCGTAGCTATGAGCTGGTGGTGGAAATAATGCCCGCGTATCAAATGCAAACAGAAACTCGGCCTCCATATCAAGGCACTGGGGGAGTGCACGGAGGATATCAGGGGCACAAATGAGGCCGAAGAGGAGGAGGACCTGAGAGAGGTCGGGGACAAGTTATTTGCTACAATTACAGAGTACCAGGACACTATGCGTGGGAATGTACGATCCGGATGCGCCTGTCGTTATGATACTGTACTCAGTTTAACCACGCAATAGAAGACCGCACTGTATTAATAACTAAACTATAGGAGAAGATGGCGCAGCCTCAGCAGCCCACCTAGAACCTACAAATGATGAGGGTCGAACCCCGCGAAGAGGATCCCAATGTAAATATCATGTTGCAAAGTGGAATGACGACTAATGAGGATAGAGGAAAGCAATCTGAAGAAAGTGAGTTGGTCCGCAAAGCTCCAGAAAAAGAGGTTGGGTTTGACTTGGAGCACGCAAAAGAGACATTCATGGAAGTGAAGAAATCTTCGCTGCGGCTTCTACCTCAGGAATTCAGGGCAAGTTGTCTGAAGAAGTTGACCCCTCCATTCTTACTACCTTCTTGGAGACCTGTATGAAGCTGTTACGTGATAACAAGGCTGTGAAAGGATTACATGAGTTGAAAAATAAGTGTGTCGGTAAAGAAAATACTCCTGAAGGACCTCACGTAGTTAGAACAATTGGTAAGCATAAGGCAAAAACAGGGCGTGAGATGAGGCTCACTGTGCAAATAAGAGAGTATGAAATGGATCAAGTTATTTTGGATCTTGGATCAGACGCAAATGTCTTACCTAAGTAGATGTGGGAAAGAATGGGGAGACCTATGTTGTAGTGGTCTTTGATCCAATTACCGATGGCTAATGAATAGAATATTATCCCCATGGGAAGATTGCAGGGAGTAACAGTAGATATTGAAGGCACAAGTGCGTTGGCTAATATTGAAGTAATAGAGATTGTGGATGACAACAATCCATACCCTGTGCTCCTAAGAATTGATTGGGCTATCAACATGAATGGAGTAATCAATCTAAAGAAGTGCACAATGTCATTTGAGAGGAAATTTCTCTGCATAGTAGTACCTTTGGACAATGCAGAAGGACCATGCTATATTGAAACGGTTCACAATTATGAGGAAAGTGATGATGATTTGGACTAGATCTATAAAATAATAGTGCCATATCAGGATTGGGTTAATCCAACTACTGATGGACATATTTCACGGGACAACGAAAGTTCCTGTACATCAGATTCAGATGAGGAATTAGAACACTGGCATAATAGGTTGCATGAAGTATCTATGCTACGTTGTAATATGATGACTAAATCATCGCGTTGTGTATCATCTTAGGTAATAAGTTTTCCTTATTATGATGGTATAATTGATGTAAACAATTTTTTTGATGCACTTGAAAGGGAAGTGCCTCAGAAGCATTGCTTCCAAGCACTGGATTTGGCACTGCGTGCTACGTCTGCAAGATGGTGGGGTATGCATAAAGACAATTTTAGTGGGTGGCACAAATACATAAAATGATGAGATTGCGGTTTGGTCAACCAAAAGTTTAGTTAACAGAGAAATATGGTGGAAGGAATGATCTACATGATTGCTTATAAAAATGGATTGACGTTTATGGGACAAAGTCGCAATCTGAGTAGGGTACATTTATTCTATCAAACTTTGGATGTAATACCCATGAATTGGTACTTGGAAACAAAGCTCCGCCATGCAACACCATTGAAGAGTGGGACATTTTGAGACAGAGATTCTTGATGAAATTCAACTTTGAAGATGGGTTCGAATGTATTGACGAGGCATTGTAAGAGTTAAGGGCTGAAATCTTCATATTACCACAAAATCCTTTGGATTTGATTCAACCAGATTGGAGCGCCCAACTATGCCATGCATTGCAGTGCTATAATGTGACTACTAAATAAGAAGACAAGGATCCAAGGAACATTAACATCCGAGAGGCAGAAGGCCCACCGTGAAGTGGAGGGACCACAAATAGAGAATCCAGATATCATTGTGCCACTGAAAACTAGACAAGTAAACATTGGCATAGAAGCGGAGCCGAAGTTTACAAAGATTAGAGACTACTAGGATGATGCCATAGTAGATAAGGTTGCTGAGCTGCTCTACGAATATCAAATTTGTTCCCCACAAATTTTTTAGACTTAAAAGGCATCATAGGCGATTTGGGAGTGATGAAAGTAACTTTAAAACTAGATGCGAAGCATATTAAGCAGAGGCCCTATCACCTTAATCCCAAATACAAGGGAAAGGTCCACCTGGAGTTGGATAATATGCTTGCAATGGGTATTATTGAACCAGTGTAGGAATCTGATTGGGTGAGTCCAAAGGTAGTTCAGGAAAAGAAGAAAAAGGATGAAATAAGGATTTGCATAGACCTCGGGAAGCTCAACGATGTTTGCGCCAGTGATCCATTTCCAACTCTGTTCACAGATGAAGTACTGGATAATGTTGGTGGGCAGGAGGCCTATTCATTCATTGATGGGTTCTTTGGATACCATCAAATAAATATTGCGCCAGAATACTGGAGTAAGACTACCTTCACGGTTGAGTAGGGATGCTTTCAATATACGGTAATGCCTTTTGGACTTAAAAATGCATCAACGATCTTTTCACGCGTAGTCATCGCAGTGTTCAAAGAGTTCATTCACAAGTTTTTGGAGGTATATTTTGATGATTGGACAGTGTTTAGACTGGTAAAACAACATGTAGCTAGTTTGCGCTTGATGTTGGATACGTGCCAGAGGTATCAAATCGTGCTAAAATTGAAGAAGTGCTTATTTTGCATCCCTTTCAGAATCTTTCTGGGTCATGTAGTGTGAAAACAAGGATTAATGGTGGACCTTGCTAAGATCGTGATTATCATTAATTTGGAGGTGCCAAGGAGTGTTAAACAGCTACGCACAACACTGGGCCACACAAGATACTATCGACAGTTCATCAAAATTTATGCTCAGATTACTGCACCGATGGAAAAGCTACTAAAGAAGGACACTACATTCTGTCAGGATGAAGAATGTCAGTGGAGTCTGGATTTATTAAAGGAGAAGATGGTCACTGCGCCGATCCTAGTCTTCCTAGATTGGAAGAAGGAATTTCATGTACATGTGGATGTGTCATGTATTGCGCTAGGAGCAGTACTGACATAGGCTGGTGAAGGGGAACTAGATCACCCTATAGCATTTACTAGTAGGAAGTTGTCCAAGGTTGAGAAGAACAACTCGAAAACAAAGCACGAAGGTTTTTCTATGGTGTATGCACTCAAAAAGTTTAGACATTACCTTCTAGGTGGACATTTTAAGATGTATACACACCATTCTGCATTAAAGTACCTAGTCAACAAGCATGCGTTGGGGGGGAAATATGCTGATCGTTACTGTTGTTTTAGGAGTATGATTTCAAAGTAATTGTGAAGCTAGGGTGATTAAATGCAAGGCTAGACCATCTATCGTGCAATGAAACATGAAAGTGTTGGAAATAATACTAAGAAGGGGGGGGGTGAATTAGTACTAGCAAGTCAATAATATTTCATTTCCATATTATGATTCATATATGCTACTTCAGTTAATGAAACTTGCATGTATACGCAACTGTATATAAGACAACTAGCGTATACCCTGTAAACTTATAACTATTCAGACATTAGTTATACTTAGATCATCATATTTACAGATTACGACATGTGCCAATTATTAAGATAAAAGATCAAAAACCACACAAAGATACTTCTCTTCAAGCCTTAAGATCTTGACCCATAAATAGAACTTATCCTTCATCAAGCACCCAGGTTCATCCTTGATTCAGATCCAACTGTGCACCATAACCCAATAACCTGTAATCTAGATCTTGCTCTTCATTAGACATCCAATTCATGAGTGCCTTTTCCTAATGATCTTCTCCTCCTTTTATAGTCTTAGGCCTTACTCAATACCATGGTCCAAAACCACTTAGAATCAATACCTTGGACCAAATACCTGGGGTCAACATGTCGGACAAGATATCTTGGACCAATACCATGGACCACAATACCATGGACCAAATACCACAGACCAAAACCAAGTTTTCCAACATGTACATGCCTTTCCTTTCGTGAAAGTGCATGTGTACACCATACGTGCCTTTTGGTCTGCGAACCCACGTGTACACGCGACTTTGTCAATGGGAAATTGTGTATACCTCTCTTTCTTCATTCTGTGAACCTGAACTGTGATCTGTCATCTATGAGAGTTACCATCAAGGACAACATCTGTGTCATAGTGTCAAACCTATGTCATAATTCCAACAATCTCCCCCTTTGGACTTGATCGCAACCTCAAGTCACTCTTCCCCTTTGTCATCAAGGGAAAAGCGTTATCCTCCCCCTGAGTACATGCTGAATTCTCTGATATGCTGAAGTGTGTTGTCCATGCTCCCCCTAACTGTAAGCAAGGTCTGCAAAAAGATGTTCTACAAGAAGAACATGACTCTATACATCATAAATGACCTTCCTATCGCCAAATACTCATACATAAATTCATCTCTCAACCAAGTGGGGATATACCAAGATTGACTCATACACCCAACCAAGTCGGGATATACCAAATGTTTATACATGACAAAACAAGAACATTACATCATCCATCCCATGCATAGTGGGGAAACAATATAGGTCTTTTCATGACCTTGATAATAAAAGATATACATTAAATAGAGACAAAATATCTAAAATAAGACTATGATAGTTATCAACGATTATCATCAGTAGCATCTTTCAATCACCATCCATATTAGCAACCATGATCTCCCTCTGCACCTGTTCCACCTGAATCTATGAATTTGTACCAAGATCTTCTAAGATAATGCCAACAATGCATTATTAGAAGTATATGCTCCCCCTAAACCTGTGCTAGATGATCACTGTTAGACCCATATCAGACCCTTTACATCCTGAGTCTGGCCCACTGTTTTTCTTCAAACCAACATATATTTGACTATATCCACAGCAACCGGCGTATGTACATGGATACGATTCATGAAACTCGTGTACAACCACTTTTCTCTAAAACAAATAAGTTTCAACAGCAAGATGATGCATCAACTACTCCTATATTCTGTCTGAGATATTCAAACGTCTCTTTGGGCAGTGGTTTGGTGAATATATCAGCAACCTGTTCTTTTGAGGGAACGTACTCCAATTTGACCTTTTGTTCAAGCACTTATTCATGGAGAAAATGATATTTGCAAGGTATGTGCTTGGTCTTGGAATGCATGACTGGATTCTTTGAAACACTGATAACACTTGTATTATCACATAGAATGGACATGGGTGGAGTACATGTAATCTGAATGTCTTGAAATGTTTGCATCATCCAAAGGAGTTGTGTGCAGCAAGATGTAGCAGCCACATATTCTGCTTTAGTTGTAGATAATGCAATTGAACTTTGTTTCTTGTTGAACCAAGATACTAATTTGGAACCCATATAAAATGCACCACCACTAGTGCTTTTTTTGTCATCCATGCTTCCTTCCCAATATGCATTTGTATATGCATGAAGTGTAAGATTTGTATCCCTAGGATACCATAAACCAAAGTTCTGTGTTCCTTGAAGATATTTGAAAATCCTTTTGACTGCCTGAAGGTGTGATTCCTTTGGATTTGCTTGGAATCTTCCAACTATTCCCACTGCATGCATGATGTCTAGTCAGGTACCTATTAGATAAAGCAGACTTCCAATCATGGATCTATAGGTTGGTTGATGAACTACTGCTGATTCATCATTTGAACTGAGACTGCATCCTATTACCATAAGGGTACATACTGGTTTAGAATCTTCCATGCCATATTTTTTCAAGATCTACTTGAGATACTTAGTTTGTGATAGAAAAATACCATCCTTATTTCATTGAACTTGTAAACCAAGAAAATATGTGAGTTCACCAAGCAAGGACATTTCAAATTCTTTCTACATTACCAAAGCAAAGTTTTGACTCATGGCTTCCTCATTGCTACCAAAAATGATATCATCAACATACACAACAAGTATTAGAAATTTATCATTGTCAATCTTTTTATATAGATTGCTATCAACTGATCCTTTTGAAAAGCCTTGTTGATGGAGGTATTTGTCAAGATGGTAATACCAGGGCCTTGGAGCTTGTTTTAGACCATAGAGAGCTTTTTCGAGTCTGCATAAAAGTTTTGGATCATTTCCAAGGATGAATCCATCTAGTTTCTCAATATACACTTCATCTTCTAAATCTCCATTAAGAAAGGCAGATTTTACATCCATTTGGTATACTTTGAAGTTCTGAAATCTAGAAAGAGCAAGGAACATCCTTATGGCTTCAAGTCTAGCAACAGGTGCAAAATTTTCTTCAAAATCTATACCTTCTTGTTGAGCATATCCTTTACAAACAGTCTAGCCTTGTTTCTAATAACTTCTCCATTTTCATTCAGCTTTTTTTTGAATATCCATTTGGTTCCAACGATATTCTTATCATGAGGTCTAGGAACTAATTCCCAAGTATTATTCTTTTCAATTTTCTCAAACTCTTCATTCATGGCCTTGACCCAACATTCATCTTTGCATGCTTCATGTACATTTTGAGGTTCGATGATGGAAAGAAATGCTAGATAGCTTTAAGCTTTTGTAATAGTTATTCTTGTTTGCACCCCTGCCTCTTTCTGTCCCAAAATTTGAGTCTCTGGATGGTTTTTTGAACATACTTAGATGGAGTCTTTTCTTCTACTATTATCTGTTCTTCTTGTGCTTCATTGGTTTCTTCTTTAGAATTAGTCTGATTTTATGTGGAAGGATAATCCTCATCTTCTTCATAATCTTTGGTTTTTACATGCTTTGAATTTTGGCCTGCTTCATCAACCATAACATCAATACTTTCAATAATTTTCGCTAGTCTTTTATTATAACACCTATATCCTTCACTTCGGGAAAAGTAAACAAGGAGAATTCCTTCATCTGCTCTAGGTTCAAACTTGCCAAGTTTTTCATCAATCCTTTTGATGTAACATTTGCTTCCAAAAGCTTTGAAGTATTTTACAGTAGGAGTCTTACCATACGAAAGTTCATGTGGAGTTTGAGTGCTATTTACCTGAACGCTTTTTTTGTTGAGAAAAGTGACAGCAGTAAATGCAGCTTCACCCCAAAAGGTTGCAAGAGTTCCAGATTCATCTAGCATGGCACAAGCCATTTGTTGAATAGTTATGTTCATCCTTTCTACCTCTCCATTATTCTAAGGAGTCCTTGTGATAGAGAATTCCCTTTTTATTCCATGTTCTTCACAAAAGTCGAAGAATTCATCTGAGGTAAATTCCCCTCCTCATTCAGACCTGAGGCATTTGATTTTGTGATCTGATTCATTTTCAACCAATTCTTTGAAGGCTTTGAACTTTTCAAATGCTTCATATTTATGCTTTAGAAGTCCTGTCCAACACATTTTCGAAAAGTCGTCAATGAACAATATAAAGTATTCTTCTCCACAAGGTGAATTTTTCCTTGATGGACCACATAAATCAGTATGAACAAGTTCAAGAGGCTTACTAGCTAATCCTTCCTTCTTAGGGAAATGAGCTCTGGTTTTCTTACCAAATTGACATGATTTGCATATTGTATTTTCTGGAATGTTGATATCAGGAAGATCACGAACAACCTGGAAACTGCATGCTTTTCTTATTTGAGAGAAGCTTAGATTCCCCAATCTTCTATGCCATAACCAGTGTTCATCATTTTTGCTTAGGTAACACTATTGTTGTCCTCCCTTGAGTATGTATAGGTTGTTTGGATTTCTTATACCTTTGATCATTGTTTCTCCTGTATCAAGTTCACGAACCACACATCCATTTGATCGAAATACTACTTCATTTCCTTGATCACACATTTGGCTGACACTCAATAGATTATGCTTTAGACCATCAACATACATAACATTCTCAGCTTTAACATTTTCTTTTAAAATAATAGAACCTTTATCTTTTATGACAGCAGGACTGTCATTTCCAAATGAGACCTTCTTTTCCATTTCTATAGCATTATATGACTGAAGTTTTTCCTTATCACCTGTCATGTGTTTCGAGCATCCACTATTGATGTACCATTGATTTTATTGTCCTCCTGCATACAAGGCTATACCACATCTTTCTGTTTGTGGTTCTTTCTTTTTCCAAGTTTTGGGACCCAATGAAGTTTTCTCCTTCTATGATGTTTGCCGAAATTTGCTCCTACATTCAAAATCTTCATGACCAAAGTTGTTACAGATAGAGCATTCTATTTCATTTTCAAGAAGCGAAAAGTTATTGTCGGTCCTTTTCACTATCCCTATCACATTCTTTTGATTTCGTGCTTCTCTAGTCATGATGGTATTGTAAGAAACACATTGAGAAGCTTTGTGTCCAAATTTATGACATGAAAAACATTGGCCATTAAAGAAATTCCTGCGATTATTGAACCTATTGACCTGGTGATTGTAGTTTCCATTGACATTCATTCTTGAAGTAAACTGAGTATGATTTACCTGAGGTTGGTTGTAGCTTTTTTTAATCCTTGAAGTATATTGACCCCGACTTACTTGGTGATCTTCTTTATACCTTTGCTGACGATTGTCAAACTCTTCACTACTCTTTACTGCATCAAGATAGCTTTTAGTGGAGAAGGACTGTTTCTGTGCTTCTTCAGTATATCCAAGGCCTGCCTTTATGAGAGGAGAACGCTAAAATTTGATAATTTCATTTAGGGTCTATGATCCTTTAGCAAATATAAGATTGAGAGCTTTTGTTTTCTCAATATCCTTTCTTAGACCCATAATTTTACATTCTAATTTTTCATTGTGTTTTTCCCTTTCAGCAAGTTGGAATGTCAGAGTATCTATAATCATATTTTTTTCTTCTAAAAAAATTTTAAGTTTAGAGATTTCTTCATAAAGACCATATTCATCTAAAGCATCCAAGAAATCATCATCTTCAAAAGCCATCAGAAGTCTATAATCATTACTATTTTCATCTTCATCACTATTTGATAAACCATTTCTATCTTCATGCGTATAGTAGCTCTTCTTACTTACACTTTGTTTTCTATTCCATTTTACTGATTCTTTACCTTTATCAAGCTTATCCTTGTGAGGAAATTTGGTAGCATACTGACTAACTCTTCCACAAGCAAAACATTTGAAAGGAAGTTTACCTCTGAATCTTCCAGAACCTCGTTGAAGGTTCTTGTCAAAGTTTGCTTCTTCCTCTCCTCCTGAAATATGTCCTAATTCACTGAGTTCTTCTCTTCCTGAAGCCTTGAATGTGGCTTCTCTCATATCTGATGGACCAGCTTTTCTCATTTCGACAGCAGTTAGGATTTCATGCAACTGTGTCATAGTAATACTCTGAAGATCCTGCTTTTCTTCTATGGCAGAAACTTTTGATTCAAACTTAAAAGACAAGGATCTTAAAACCTTTTCAACTAAATTAACTTCTTTTGTTTCTTCACCCAAGTTTTTAATTCGATTAAAAATATCATATATACGTAGGAAGTAATGAGATATACTTTCATCATTGTGCATTTTGAGAGTTTCATATTGAATTCTAAGAGATTGTAGTTTTGCACGTTTTACCTGATTGTCTCCTTCACAGCTTAGAACGATCTTGTCCCATATTTCTTTGGCGGTTTTGAGTTGCATAACCTTGACAAATTCTGGTTGTGACAGTCTCCCCAATAATTTATTGATGGTCTTGGCATTGGTTTCATATTTCTTTCTACCTTTCGTATCTGTAGGAATTTTTGATGGAAATATATATCCTCCTTCCACGATTTCCCAAACATCTGTTCCAAGAGATTCAAGATAGGTTGTGGTTCTTACCTTCCAATAAACAAAGTTTCTCCCATCAAAGATTGGAGGTCTAATGGATCTCTCTCTTTCATAGTTACTCATGATGATAGATCTTCCTTCAAGTGAACAAGCTTCTTCTGAAGGACTTGCTCTGATACCAACTATTGAAAATAATACTGAAAGGGGGGGTGAATCAGTATTAGCAAGTCAATAATTTTTCATTTCCATATTTTGATTCATATGCGATACTTCAGTTAATGAAACTTGCGTGTATACGAAACTATATATAAGGAAACTAGTGTATACCTTGTAAAATTATAATTATTCAGACATCAGTTATACCCAGATCATCATATTTATAGATTACGACATGTGCCAATTATTAAGATAAAAGATCAAAAAACACACAAAGATACTTCTCTTCAAGCCTTAAGATCTTGACCCATAAATACAACTTATCCTTCATCAAGCGCTTAGGTTCATCCTTGATTTAGATCCAATTGTGCACCATAACCCAATAACTTGTAATCTAGATCTTGCTCTTTATTAGCTATTCAATTCATGAGTGCCTTTGCCTAATGATATTCTCCTCCTTTTAGGTACAAAACCACTTAGAATCAATACCTTGGACCAAATACCTAGGTTCAACACATCGGACAAAATACCTTGGACTAATACCATGGACCACAATACCATGGACCAAAACCAAGTTTTCCAACATGTATGCACCTTTCCTTTCGTAAAAGTGTGTGTGTACGTCATACGTGCCTTTTGGTTTGCGAACCCATGTGTACACGCAGCTTTGTCAAAGGGAACCTGCATATACCTCTCTTTCTTCATTCTGTGAGCCTGAACTGTGATCTGTCATCTGTGAGAGTTGCCATCAAGGACAAGATCTGCATCATAGTGCCAAATCTGTGTCATAATGCCAACAGACAGGATCCTACTAATTTAGAGGAAGGACTGCCTGGCATGCATCTCTTCACATTATGTGTAGCGGATAATCACTTTGCCTACATTATCCACTTCCTGACCACAAGAACGACACCAGAAGGATACACGAGTCAACAGAAAAAGGAATTGGTGGTGCACGTGACATACCTTTCTGTTATTACAGGGCATTTCTATAAGATATGATCATATGAAATACTACGGCGTTATGTACCATATTTTGAATGAAATAGTATCCTTTCTGAAGCTCATGGAGGATCTGCAGGAGGCCACTATGTAGGGAAAGTGACAGCGCAGAAGATTTTACACGTTAGGTTGTGGTGGCTGACATTACATAAGGATTCCAAAGCATATTGTAGGGCATGCAATGCATGTCAAAGGATGGGTAGGCCATCGTGAAGGGATGAGCTACCTCCGAATATGCAAGTGCCATTACAGTCATTCGAAAAGTGGGCAATTGATTTTGTAGGGCCAATTCAGCCTCCAGGAAAGAAGACAAGTGCGCAGTATATCATCACCGCGATCGAATATTTGACCACATGGGTGGAGGCATAGCCTGTGAAGGATTGTACAAGGGAAACAACAACAAAATTTTTATTTGAAATGTGTTGACCAGGTTCAGTTTCCCAATTATCTTGATGAGTGATCATGGTATGCATTTCCTTAATGAAACGATCAGTGCGAGGGCGGAAGAATTACGAGTTTATCATCAGAAAATTA
Source organism: Pinus taeda (assembly GCA_000404065.3). Taxonomy (NCBI): domain Eukaryota; kingdom Viridiplantae; phylum Streptophyta; class Pinopsida; order Pinales; family Pinaceae; genus Pinus; species Pinus taeda. Next base: position 37,952 of record APFE031232742.1, on the reverse strand, counting down.
TGCCATATCATCCTTAGGCCAATAGGATAGTTGAAGTATTTAATTAGATATTGGAGAATGTGCTAACAAAGGTTTGCAATGAGCAAAGGAATGATTGGGACGTGCGCATACCAACAATGTTATGGACTTATCGAATTACTTGTAAGAATATTACTAGTCAGACACCGTTTAGGTTGGTCTATGACATAGAGGCTATAATGCCTATGGAGTACATTGTGCCTAATCTATGCATAGAGGCTTTTATAGGAATGGTAGACTGTGAAGCTTTAGAAGAGAGGCTCATGCAGTTGACATAGCTTGAGAAAGATAGATTTTTGGTTGGATTCCATCAGCAAGTTCAAAAGGAACGTGAAAAGGCATAACACAATAGGCACATCAAACTGCGCACCTTCAAGGTAAACGATTTAGTTTTACTATATGACAGTAAGTTTGATAATTTTCTAGGAAAATTTCAGATGCATTGGCTGGGGCCATATGTTATCAAAGAGATTACCGATGTTGGAGCAGTTCAGCTCATGAAGTTAAATGGAGATCCATTTCTGGGAAAGGTAAACAGAAGCTGATTGAAGCCATACACTAGGGATCTAGCCCAATGACTACATGATGGTAGCACAGTCTTAGCTCTCTAGCAAGCTGCAAGGAGGCGCGAGACTATAAACTACACTTCTCAGTTTGTAGAGTTGTGTGACAAGGGGTCTGTGTGGAATAGGAGGGTGTCACAATACGAGAAGAAGCGTGAAGGGAGCTGCATTATAAGGGGAGAGACCACATAGCGTAGCCATAAAGTAACTGTTATAGTCACTATTCATGATTGGACTGCCAAAAGATGGTTAAGAGGAGCGAGGGGGCAGAATTTAAGGCATTTAAGGCTAAATTTAAGAGTGAAATCTTTGGAAATATGCTGCTAGTATAGAATTTATGGATGGGTTTTGGGGCGAATGGTCGAATTTGAGTTCGAACTCACATATAAATCATGTTTGCTTGTCTAGTGAAAAACACTTTCCATTTTTAAAATTTTTGAGTTGCGTTGTCGACTGCCTATGAATCACTCGTATTGGGAGGATTTATTCATGAGACCTACATTTTCCAAGTTATCAGAGGTAAATCATACATTCATCCTGGAAACGATGCTAGGACCAAGCCCCACAAAAACCATGAGTACTGGTGGAGATGTCACTTCTAAGGGAGCGGTTACGGAAGTTTTGAGTGTGGAGGTTCGAGTAGCAGTGCCTATGGCACCGAGGTCACCTAGGCCAAAGCCTATGCTAGTGAGATAGGTCCCCAAGCCAAAGAAAGATAAAAAGAAGAAGTCGGTGTCAGTGCGTGAGTCAACGAGGAAGCATGCCACTGCACAAGCTCAGAGGAAAGAAAATTCGATCACGAAAGAGAAGGGGAAAGTGGTGGATATGGAGGCTGAGGAGGGTGGGGAAGATATAGAAATTTAGGGGGTGGACGCTATATCTCTATTGCTAGAGTATATCCCTCTGCACAATGGCGAAGTGAAGGTCCCAAAGGACCCAAATGTAGGACAGTTCCTACTCAACACACCCCTGTCACTGGAGAACATATCCTTTGAAGGTTTACGCTTAACGCAGATCCCACACTTGAAGCTGGAAGATTAGGATTTTGTGGACCATGAGTGCTTCCCCCACCTAGCTACAAGAACCTATATGAAGAGGGTCTTCTACAAAGAATCTGGTGTCACCGCATTAGAGCCTGTGGAATGGATTCACGAAGTAAACAAGTCAGGGTTGTTGAACCTATTGTGGGTGCTCCACTACCATCGCTCAAATATAAACTTTATCATCATTAAGTAGTTGCCTTTCCTGGTGCATGATGGGTGCTTGTGGCTGAACGTGTCGATCCCCATCACCGATATGCTGATCCATCAGATCACGCTATTGCAACACTCAGGGTAATATCTGGCCAAGGCATTTGGCGAAAAAAAGAGTGAGCGCGACCTCACTGAGAAGATGAAGGACAAGTTTAAACTTGTGAAGAAGCCACACGGGTACTCGATTACTTCAATTTCTAACCCCGCAGTGAAGGTTTCCACGTAGATTTTGGCTGGAAAGGTTATGAGAAAGTGTCGGGCGGACGAGGTGCTGACACCAATAGTTTCTTTGAAAGCATAGTGCACGAAGGGTGTACAGTTCAACTAGACGCACTACCTATGTAGTGAGTTCATCGTGAACTACAGAGAAGAACAGGAAGAGAACAAAGCCTTCCACTATTCGTGGTTATTGCTCTCTATTGTGTTGGTCACCTGGGATTTGCCGAAAGATAGCCAGTTTCCTCTTGTGGAGAAAGATCTACCGGAAGCAGAAAAGTTTGCATCTCTCTTTGCCATGAAAGAGGTCACACGGGTCACAGAGAGAAAATTCTTTTGGGTGCTGATGGAGGCGAGAATTTGCATGACCAACAACTAGAAGCCACGGTTGTCACCAACCATGTTTGAACAACTTTCAGGGTACACGAAGGTCAAAGCAAACTTCCACAATGTATACATCCAGGTGCGGAAGGATCCAGAGCAAAAGTGGTTTGACCTACCCTACCTTGCTACTGATGACACTATTGAAGAGGTCATTAAGCGTTGGCTAACACATTGGCATTCTCCTTCTGATTTGGCCGCACGGACTAGCAAGTCTGCAGAGAAGACGAAGAAGGACGCGACCAAACAGAAGGTTCAATAATTGGCTGAGAAAAGAAGGAAAGAGGTCAAGGAGAAGGCCCGGGTAGAAGAGGAGGATGTTGCGAAGAAACAGGTAGACCGGGAAGAGCATGACTCCAAAAGAAGTCAGAAGTCTCCTTTGACCCAAACGGAGGAGGAAGAATAGTCAAAGCAGGGTGGTAGTGATTAGCAAGAGAGCACTCCCTTCTGAGTGAAGTGGTACAAGGAGTAGGAAAAGGCAGGGCTGCGAAAGAAAACAAAAGAAACCAAGCCATTGTTAGGTCCAATTACTCTAACGGATGGTGAATTGGATGAAATTGGAGACAAGGTGTGGATACTATAGAAGAAATACTGAATTAGTTTCAGCAGTAGAAAAAGTAGGCACTGAGCACTATCTGAAAGGATCTGCGTGAGCTGCAGATCCAAATGACTAGAATCCAGGCAAGCATAGGACAAAGCAGTGTTGCATCAACCAGTTTGGCACTAGGGACCACTGAAGTAGCAAAGATGGTTTGATCATTGGATCTCCGATGATCCAGGGATATTTTGCTTATAGATGTATGAAAAGAATCACATGTAGAAATTGCAGCTTAACATAGAAATTTAATGTGCACACAAGAAAGAAGAAGTAACACATAAAGGCATGAAAAGAAGACAACAATACTTGATAACAGAGTTTGTCCAACTTGGACAACGTCTCTGAGCCCTGCTCAATCAATTGGGAGGTCTTCATTCATTAAATGGCATGAAAAGAGAGAATACAATCATCAGTTTCATAAAAAGGAGTATTATACTTCCATTCTGAAAAATGGCTGAGAAGAGGAGAACTCGGATGAAGAAATGGATAGCACCATTGCATCTGTAGCATCGAGAACGGCATAGACCATATAAAATTTGCCCAATTCAGATAAAATGATCAATCGCCCCTCCTGCAAGCTATTGCCTCAAACTGTGTGCCAAAATCCTCTCCCCCTACACTTCTACATGCATTGGGTTTTATAATCTTTCTTTTGGTTACGGGCGCACTTAAATTGGAGGTTGTAATTTTTATAATAGAATACGTTGTCTCGAAAGGATCGGCAGGTCGACCGTCCAACCTTTCTATGCAACGAACGCCTTTAAAATGGACATTTTCCGCTTAAATAGATAATACACAAAACATTGAAAAATCTGAAAAATCAGACTTCAAAATATATGAAATCGGGCTTATAGACCCATCAGGTTTGGCCAGCATATCGCAATCGGCATATCACTCTGTCAATAGTCCTGTTAGCAGGGACTGCCGACCACCGATCGCATCCGCATCTCATTCATACAACCGCCCAGAGTTTTGGTCTTTAGTTATGCCGATAGCCCTGATTGTTGATATAGCAATCGCAAGTCGGCTCTACCTAGTTCTGATATTGCATGCCTACCTTCCTCTGCCCCGATATCGGCCATCACTTGCCTCTAATTGTGATTTAGTCAGAGATCAATGATCGGGGGTTTCACTGCAAGTTTCCTTTTTAAGGTTAAAAACCCATTTTCTAGGGAAAAAGCCTCATTTTCCAAAGGAACAAGGCAATCTTCTTTCTGCCATAACTTCATCATCCTGACTCGGATTGGAGTGCTAGTAACATTGTTGGAATTATGGTGACGAGCACTTCGATTTGATGTCACAATACTTGCTTGGCAACCACTTTGCATTTTGAGTTTTTCCATGCCATTGTGTCTGAAGATCCACCTAGATCAATCCTCCCCATTGAGGAGCTTTTGGACTGCCAAAAGCATTACTAGTCTATTGGCAAGTGAGGGAATTGTTCCCTCACCCTTTCCTTCTCTAGCCATCTTGCCTTGCTGGGGTGCATCCCCTTGAAACAAACTTGAAGGTATTCCACATCTCCTCATTGTGAAGTCTTGGTTCTTATGTCAAGGATGATTTTTTCAAGTAACTCATCGAGATATTCTGGTGCAAAATCATCAACTGTAGGAACAGTGCCCATCTCATCAGTGTCCATGATCAATAGTAGTTCATACAACTTTTAGTTCTCCACATTCACTATTGGGTACATCTGCATATATATCGGCAAGTTGAGACAAAAGGCATTGTTTCCAATCTTCTCCAAAATGGTGAATGGACCATATCAGATTGGTCACAACTTCTTCCCTTCTCCCTTCACCCTATCCTTGCTGATGTGGAACCACACTTTTTCTCCCACTTGGAATTGATGGTCGACTTGGTGTTTATCATGTCGAGCCTTGTAACGAGCTCGACTTTTCCTCAACTGGTCTTGTACTTCTTGGTGAATCAAATGGATCCGCTGAATAAACTGTTGAGCTTTGTCCCTATCATTACATCCACTAGAGTCATCTTCCCTTCCAAAGACCATATCAAAAGGGTCCTTTGGCAAGTAAACAAAACATGTTTGAAATGGTGAATGGTGTGTAGATGAGTGCACTACTCGGTTGTAGGAATGTTGTACATATGGGAGATGGTCATCCCACAACTTGGGATGTTTCCCACAATAGCCTCGTAACAACTGTACCATGGTGCGGTTGAAAACCTCTGTCTGTCCCTTAGTCTATGGATGAAATGTTGTGCTTCTTTTCAATTTGGTGTCCATCATTTTCCACAAGCTGGTCCAAAACTCTCCAAGAAAGCGAGAGTCCTAATTTGACACAATCGATGTGGGTAATCCAAAATGGACCCAAACATGCTGAAAGAAAAGATAAGCAGTCTGCTCTACAGTAATCTAATTTTTACGAGGCATTAGAATACACATCTTTCTAAAATAGTCAACGAAGACATACAAATATTCGTGACTCTTTTTAGACAAAGGCAAACCTCCTACAAAGTCCATTGACACACTTTCCCATGGACGAATCGGAATAGGGAGTGGTGTGTAGAGCCTGAGTTTTCTATTAGATGGCTTTGAAACAGAACACATCACACAACCCTTTACATCATGAGTCAAAATGTTCTTCATAAGAGGCCAAAAACAAAATCTTTGTACATGACATCAAGTCTCTTCGACACCAAAGTGTCTAGACACAAGAGAGGCGTGGGCCTCTCAAATTACATGTACTCTTTCCCTTGTGGGAATACACAATTTGCCAAGGTGATACAATAGTTTCCTCTACAGGTGATAGTTGTCCACCTGTGAACCATGGGTTAGTTTTGCATAAATCTCTTTCAAGTCATCATCATTAGCATATTGTTTAGCATAACTTTCAAAATAGAACGAAGCATTATGCAAAATAACATAAGCAAAAATAGGAGGGTGAGATAGCATATCGGCCACTTTATTTCTAGTGTCCTTCTTATAATTTATTACCAGATGAAACTCTTGAAGAAAACCCATCCACCTAAAATGACGAGATTTTTGCAACTTGGTTTGTGACTAAAGGTACTGTAAGGGCTAATGATTTGTATGGATGATGGTCTCCTTGCCGATTGAGTAGTGTTTCCACATTTTCACACTCTGCACCAAGGAATAAATCTCCTTGTCATAAGTGGGATAGTTTATCATAGCCTGAGAAAACTTCTCAGAATGGTAACAAATCGGCTTCTTTTGCTGCATCCGTACAGCTCCCATGGCATAACTGCTGGCATTGGTTTCGATCTCGAATGGCTGTTGGAGATCTAGTAAGGCTAAGACTGGCACAGTGTTGATCTTTTCCTTCAATGTTTCAAAGGACTTCTGCTACCTTCCTCCCCATTGGAAGACCTATTTCACACTTGTCAATGTGTGTAAAGGTGTTGCAATAACAGAGGAATTGGCAATAAATCTCCTCCAATACTGGAGTGCACCTATAAAGATGTGGACCTCGGTTACACTAGTAGGCTTAGGCCAATTTACAATTGCTTCAACTTTAGAGGGATCAATTTTTAATTGACCATGACCAACAATATGACCTAGGTAACCCAAAGAGGTTTTCCCAAACTCACACTTTGACAATTTTACATAGATCTTTTCTTTTTTCAATACGTCAAGCACTTTCTTGACATGAAACACATGTTCATTCCAACTTTTAATAAAGGCAAGTATATCATCTAAATATACAAGAACAAATTCATCAATGAAAGGCATAAAGAGATCATTCATGACCCTCATAAAAGTTGCTGGAGCGTTGTAAAACCCGAATGGCATCGCCATCCATTCGAATAGCCCCTGTTTGGTCTTGAAGGTGACTTTCCACATGTCCTTCTCTATAATTCGGACCTAGTTATAAACACTGTGTAAATCCAATTTGGTGAAATAGATAACATTCTTTAATTGATCTAATAAATCATCTACGCATGGAAGAGGGTAGAAATTTTTCACCATGATCTTGTTTAGTCTGCGGTAATCCACACACATCCTCCATGTGTCATCTTTCTTTGGGACTAAGACAATTGGTGAGCCACATAGAGAAGTGCTCGGCCCGATGACCACTTGTTCCAGCAATTCCTGCACCCATTTCTTGATTTCCTCCATCTCAATGGTCGACATCCTATACATGCCAATATTTGTTAAAGGAGCGTCATGCTACAAATGGATCTTGTGTTGGATTTCCCTCTTCAAAGGTAATCCCTTCAATTCCTGAAACAACTCACATAATTAGAAATTAGTCCACATAATTCCTGTTTATGTTCCCGATCACAACCCTGGAAAACATCAACTAATTCTGCCTCTTTTCCCCTTACAACCATAAGCATGCAACCCTTAGTGGAATTCACCAGCCTTTTCATTTGTCTAGCACTTACAAGGCTGGAATTGATTTTATTTTGATGAGCCCTTGCTATATATTCTACACCATCTTTTGTGATTTGGTATTTTTTTCATGATGAAAAAAGACTGGCTTTCTATCATACAAATATGGGCTCCCTAACACCACGCCACAGATATCCAATGGGATCACATCCAGTTCTACTTCATCCAGTAGCTTAGAAGCAATTACAAATTTGACTTTAGACTACTTGGTTACATCTAGTTTCGCTTTATCATGTATCCATCCAAGCAGGTAAGGTTTGGGATGTGGTTCTTTTTCTAAGCCGAGTTTCTTTACCAAGGATTCTGCGATTAAGTTTGCTCGGGATCTGGTATCAAATAGAGTTTCTACTTTACTACGATTTACAACAACTCTGATATGAAATAGTTCAATTCTCTTTCGATCATTAGGAAGGGACTCATTTATTGAACTAGTGCCTTCATGCGATTCAAAATTATCATGAGGTGTAAGAGTACCTTTTGTTCTTCTGGCTGTGATTAAAGCTTCATCTCCGAAATCCTATCCGAGGTCTTGCTGTGTAGTTGCCATTGTCTTCTACTTCCATTTTCCTCCATACTTCTTTGGACTCTTTTATGGGTATTGTTTCCAATAGTGAACGTCATCATGGCCTTCCTTTTTGCAGTGATTTCAATACGAACTCTCTCCTTCTTTGGCTGTTGTCCTCTTCTTCTCCTTTCCTTTCCATTTTGCTTTGGATTTTCCATTGAGAAGTTTGAATGGTGGTTTCCTGGAATGATCATCTCTTTCATTTTTTCTCCCGTTCTCAATATGAATTACCTTTACGCTAGCTGAGTCAATAATGGTTGGTTCAAACAAAAATAATGAATGCCTAATGTAGCTATGCAATGAGCCAATATACTTAGTTACAACTTCAGGTGTATCAAGTGCAATACCCAGATTAAATGCTTGCTTTCTAAACTCCTTTGTAAAACTCTGAACATCCTGACCTTTTCCTTGCCTTAAATACTACGAATTCATTCAAGATTTTTTCTTGTAACCCAAGGGACAAAACTATTCCTTTAATGTAGAAATAAAATCAAGCGATGAAGAAAAGAGGTTACCCACATTCTTACTACTCTGCAATTTTCTCTCCCACCAAATGAGAGTGGTACTGCTCAGTTGTAGAGAGGTTAGCTGAATCTTTGCCTCATCCTCCATGATCTGCTAAATCTTGCAGTAGACCTCAATCTACCTAATCCAATTACTAAGATTCTTTGCATTACTTTCACCATTAAACATGGGAAGATCAAATTTAACATCTGATTTAAAGAAAGGTTTCTTAGATGCATCCTTGGGATTTTTGTGATTATGGTGGTGAGAGGAAGAAGAAATTTCACTCGTGGAAGGAGAAGGAAGGGGTTCTTCTCCTCCATTTCCATGCGCTGAACCTTGTTCTTTTGGGTTTCTCTCTTCTGCTTTCTCCAACCTTAAAACCAACTTACCGACATTCTCTGCCATTGAATAGAAGGTCTTGCAGAAATTATTCTCCTCTTCAAGATGAGCTTCATCTTCCATGTTTCTCCTTCGATGTGCATGCCCCGCTTTGGGATCGAAAGGTTGTAATTCCCCTTCGCCTCTTTGGAGCCTGTTTCTTCTTAGCATATAAACATGTAATTCACATATAAAAAAACCTGGCTCTAATACCACTTGATCCAGGGATCTTTTGCCTATAGATGTATGAAAAGAATCACATGTAGAAATTGTAGCTTAACATAGAAATTTAATGTGCACACAAGAAAGAAGAAGGAACACATAAAGGCACAAAAAGAAGACATCAAGACTTGATAACAGAGTTCGTCCAACTTGGACTACATCTCCAGGCCTTGCTCGATCAATGGGGACACCTTCATTCATTAAATGGAATGAAAAGGAGAGAATACAATCATCAATTACATAAAAATGAGTATTATACCTCCATTCTAAAAAATCGCTGAGAAGAGGAGAACTCAGATGAAGAAATGGATAGCACCACTACGTCTGTGGCATTGAGAAGGGTAGAAACCATAGAAAAATTTCCCAACTTAGACAAAATGATCAATCACCCCTCCTGCAAGTTGTTGCCTCGAACTGTGTGCCAAAACCCTCTCCCCTTGCACTTTTGCATGCATTGGGTTTTATAATCTTTTTTTTGGTTACAAGCGCACTTAAATCAGAGGTTGTCTTGTTTATAATAGAAGTCGTTGTCTCGAAAGGATTGGCGGGTTGACCATCTGACCTTTCTATGCAACAAGCCCCTTTAAAATGACCTTTTTCCACTTAAATTGATAATACGAAAAACATTAAAAAATCTTAAAAAATGGACTTTAAAATATATCAAATCAGGCTTATAGACCCATCGGGTCTGGCCCCCATATCACAATCAGCATATTTCTCTATCATTAGTCCTGTTAGCAGGGATTGCCGACCACCGATCGCCGATATCAACATCGGCCGATCGCATCAGCATCTCACTCATACAACAGCCAAGGGTTCTGGTCTTCGGTTCTACCGATTGCTCCAATCGTCGATATCATAATCACGAGTTGGCTCTGCCCAGTTCTGATATTGCATGCCTGCCTTCCTCCACCCCGATATCGGTCATTGCTTGCCTCCAATTGCAATTTAGTCAGAGATCGCCGATTGGGGGTTCCTCTACAATTTTCCCTTTTAAGGCTAAAAAGCCATTTTCTAGGGAAAAAGCCTCATTTTCCAAAGGAACAAGGCAATCTTCTTTCTGCCAGAACTTCATCATCTGGACTCGGATTGAAGTGCCATTACCACCATTAGAATCAGGGCAACGAGCACTTTGATCTGATGTCAAGATACTTGCTTGGCTACCACCTTGAATTTTGAGCTTTTCCACGCCATTGTGTCTGAAGATCCACCTGGATCAGTCCTCCCCATTGAGGAGCTTTTGGACCGCCAAAAGATTTATTAGTAAATTGGCAAGTGAGGGAATTGTTCCCTCACCCTTTCCTTCTCTAGCCATTTTTCCTTGTTGGGGTGCGTCCCCTTGAAACCAACTCAAAGGTATTCCACATCTCCTTACCATGAGGTCCTAGTTCTTTTGTCAAGGATGATTTCTTTAGGTAACTCATCAAGATATTCTAGTGAAAAATCATCAACTGTAGGAACTGTGCCCACCTCAGGGGTGTCCATAATCAATGGTGGTTTATACAGCTTTAAGTTATCCACATTCACTACTGAGTACATATTCATATATATCAACAAGTCGAGATGAACGACATTGTTTGCAATCTTCTCCAAAATGGTGAATGGACCATATCGAATTGGTCGCAACTTCTTCCCTTCTCCCTTCATCCTATCCTTGCTGATGTGGAACCACACTTTGTTGCTCACTTGGAATTGATGGTCGACTCAGTGTTTGTCATGGCGAGCCTTGTAATAGGCTCGACTTTTCCCCAACTGGTCTTGTACTACTTGGTGACTCAACTGCATCCACTGAATGAACTGCTGAGCTTTGTCCCTATCATTATGTCCACTGGAGTCATCTTCCCTTCCACCATATCAAAAGGGTCCTTTGGTAGGTAACCAAAACATGTCTCAAATGGTGAACGCTGCGTAGATGAGTGCACTACCGGTTGTAAGAATTTTGTAAATATGGGAGATGCTCATCTCACAACTTGGGATGTTTCCCAAAATAGCCTCGTAATAAGTGTACCACGGTGCAGTTGACAACCTTTGTATATTCGTCTGTCTATGGATGAAATGTTGTGATTCTTTTAAATTTGGTGTCCATCATTTTCCACAAGCTGGTCCAAAACTCTCCGAGAAGGCGAGAGTCCCGATATGACACAATCGATATGGGTAATCCAAAATGGACCCAAACATGCTGAAAGAAAAGATAAGTAGTCTGCTCTATATTAATCTGATTTTTACAAGGCATTAGAATACACATCTCGCTAAAATGGACAACAATGACATACAAATAGTCGTGACTCGTTCTAGACAAAGGAAAACCTCCTACAAAGTCCATTGACACACTTTCCCATGGACGACTCAGAATGGGGAGTGGTGTGTAGAGCCCGAGTTTTCTATTAGAGGGCTTTGAAACAGAACAAATCACACAACCCTTTACATAGCGAGTCACAATTTTCTTCATATGAGGCCAGAAACAAAATCTTTGTACATGACATAAAGTCTCTTCGACACTAAAGTGTCTAGAAACAAGAGAAGTGTGGGCCTCTCCAATTACATGTACTCTTTCCCTTGTGGTAATACACAATTTGCCAAGGTGATACAACAGTTTCCCCTACAAGTGATAGTTGTCCACCTGTGAAACATGGGTTATTTTTGCATAAATCTCTTTAAAGTCATCATTTTTAGCATATTGTTTAGCATAAATTTCAAAATACAACGAAGGATTATGCAAAATAACAGAAGCAGAAATAGGAGGGCGAGATAGCATATCAGCCACTTTATTGCTAGTGCCCTTCTTATACTTTATTACCAGATGAAACTCTTGAAGAAAACCCATCCACCTGAAATGACGAGATTGCTGCAACTTGGTTTGTGACTGAAGGTACTGCAAGGGCTGATGATCTGTATGGATGATGGTCTCCTTGTCGATCAGGTAGTGTTTCCACTTTTCACGCTCTGCACCAAGGCATAAATCTCCTTGCCATAAGTGGGATAGTTTATCACAGCCTAAGAAAACTTCTCAGAATGGTAACAAATTGGCTTCTTTTGCTGCATCAGTACAGCTCCCATGGCATAACCACTGGCATCGGTTTCAATATCGAATGGCTATTGGAGATCTGGTAAGGCTAGGATTGGTGCGGTGCTGATCTTTTCCTTCAATGTTTCGAAGGAATTCTATTGTCTTCCTCCCCATTGGAAGACATGTTTCACACTTGTCAATGTGTGCAAAGGAGCTGCAATAACAGAGAAATTGGCAATAAATCTCCTCCAATACTGGATTGCACCTAAAAAGCTGTGAATCTCGGTTACACTAGTAGGCTTAGGCCAATTTACAATTGCTTCAACTTTAGACAGACCAATTTTTAACTGACCATGACCAACAATATGACCTAGGTAACCCAAAGAGGTTTTCTTGAACTCACACTTTGACAACTTTACATAGAGCCTCTCTATTTTCAATACGTTAAGCACTTTCTTCACATGACACACATTTTCATTCCAAATTTTACTAAAGACAAGTATATCATCTAAATATACAAGAACAAGTTCATCAATGAGAGGCTGAAAGAGATCATTCATGAACCTCATAAAAGTGGCTAGAGTGTTGCAAAGTCTGAATGGCATCACCATCCATTCGAACAACCCCTGTTTGGTCTTGAAGGTAGTTTTCCACACATCCTGCTCTGCAATTCGGTCATGGTTATAACCACTGCTCAAATCCAATTTGGTGAAATAGATAACATTATTTAACTGATCTAATAAATCATCTATGCGTGGAAGAGGGTAGCGATTTTTCATCGTGATCTTGTTTAGTGTGCGGTAATCCACACACATCCTCCATGTGTCATCTTTCTTTGGTACTAAGACAATTGGTGAGCCACATGGAGAAGTGCTCGGCCTGATGACCCCTTGGTCCAGCAATTCCCACTCCTGTTTCTTGATTTCCACCATCTCAATGGTCGACATCCTGTACATGCCAATATTTGGTAAAGGAGCATCATGTTGCAAATGTATCTTGTGTTGGATTTCCCTCTTCGGATGTAATCCCTTGAGTTCCTGAAACAACTCATCATAACTATAAATTAATCCACATAGTTCCTATTTATGTTCCTAATCACAACCCTGGAAAGCATTAGCTAATTCTGCATCTTTTTCCCTTACAACCATAAGCATGCAACCCTTAGTGGAATTGACCAGCCTTTTCATTTGTCCAACACTTACAAGGTTGGCATTGATTTTATTTTGATGAGCCCTTACTATATATTATACCCCATCTTTTGTGATTTGGTATTTGTTTTCATTACAGAAAAATACTGCCTTTCTATCATACAAATATGGGCTCCCTAACACCATGCCACAGATATCCAATGGGATCACATCCAGTTCTACTTCATCCACTGGCTTAGAAGTGATTGCAAATTTGACTTTACACAGCTTGGTTACATTCAGTTTTGCTTTATCATGTATCCATCCAAGCAGGTAAGGTTTTGGATGTGGTCTTGTTTCTAAGCTGAGTTTCTTTACCAAGGATTCTACAATTAAGTCTTCTTGGGATCTAGTATCAAATAGAGTTTCTACTTTTGTATGATTTACAACAACTCTGATATGAAACAACTCAATTCTCTTTTGATCATTAGGAAGGGACTCATTTACTAGACTAGTGCCTTCATGTGATTCAAAATTATCATGTGGTGTAAGACTACCTTTTGTTCCTATGATTGTGATTAATGCTTCATCTCCGAAATTCGATCCAAGGTCTTGCTGCGTAGTTGCCACTGTCTTCTACTTCCCTTTTACTCCATACTTCTTTTGATGCTTTTCTAGGTGCTATTTCCAATAGTGATCGCTATCGTGGCCTTCCTTTTTGCAGTGATTGCAATACGACCTTTCTCCTTCTTTGGTTTCTACTTCTTCTTCTCCTTTCCTTTCCATTTCGCTTTGGATTTTCCATTGGGAGGTTTGAATGGTGGTTTCTTGGAATGATCATCTCTTTCATTTTTTCCCCTATTCTCAATATGAATTTCCTTTACGCTGATTGAGTCAATAGTGGTTGGTTGAAACAACAATAATGAATGCCTAATGTAGCTATGCAATGAGCCAATATACTTAGTTACAACTTCAGGTAAATCAAGTGCAATACCCAGATTAAGTGCTTTCTTTCTAAACTCCTCTGTAAAAATTTGAACATCCTGACCTTTGCCTTGCCTTAAATACTACCAATTCATTAAAGCTTTTTGCTTGTAACACAAGGGATAAATCTATTCCTTTAACGCAGAAATAAAATCAGGCCATGAGGAAAAGAGGTTACCCACATTCTTACTGCTCTACAATTTGCTCTCCCACCAAACAAGAGCGGTGCTGCTCAGTCGTAGAGAGGTCAGCTGAATCTTTGCCTCATCCTCCACGATCTGTTACATCCTGCAATAGACCTCAATCTGCCTAATCCAATTATTAAGCTTCTTTATTTTACTTTCACCATTAAACATGGGAAGATCAAATTTAACATCTAATTTAAAGAAAGGTTTCTTAGATGCATCCCTCGGATTTTTGTGATTATGGTGGTGAGAGGAAGAAGAACTTTCACTTGTGGAAGGAGAAGGAGGGGGTTCTTCTCCACCATTTCCATGCGCTGAACCTTGTTCTTCTGGGTTTTTCTCTTCTACTTTCTCGAGCCTTAAAACCAACTTACCGACATTCCCTGCCATTGAATAGGAGGTCTTGCGGAAATTGTGCCCCTCTTTAATATGAGCTTCATCTTCCATGTTTCTCCTTTGATGTGCACACCCCGCTTTAGGATTGAAAGGCTCTAGTCACCTTTGCCTCTTTGGAGCCTGTTTCTTTTTAGCATACAAACATGCAATTCACATCTAAAAAAACATGGCTCTGATACCACTTGATCCAGGGATCTTTTACTTATAGATTTATGAAAGAATCACATGTAGAAATTGAAGCTTAACATAAGAAAGAAGAAGGAATTCATAAAGGCACAAAAAGAAGACAACAAGACTTGATAATGGACTTCGTCCAACTTGGACTACATCTCCAAGCCCTGCTCGATCAATGGGGAGGCCTTCATTCATTAAATGGCATGAAAAGAAGAGAATACAATCACCCGTTACATAAAAAGGAGTATTATACCTCCATTCTGAAAAATGGTTGAGAAGAGGAGAACTTAGACGAAGAAATGAATAGCACCATTACATCTATGGCATCGAGAAGGGCAGAAACCATATAAAATTTTCCCAATTCAGACAAAATGATCAATCTTCCCTCCTACAAGTTGTTGCCTCGAACTATGTGCCAAAACCATCTCCCCTTGCACTTCTGCGTGCATTTGGTTTTATAATATTTTTTTTGCTTACATGTGTGCTTAAATCGGAGGTTGTCTTGTTTATAATAGAAGTCATTGTCTCGAAAGGATCGGGGGGTCGACCATCTAACCTTTCTATGCAACAAACCCCTTTAAAATGGCCTTTTTCTGCTTAAACGGATAATACACAAAACATTGAAAAATCTGAAAAATCGGACCTCAAAATATATGAAATCAGGCTTATAGACCCATCGGGTTCGGCCGCCACATCGCAATCGGCATATCACTCTGTCAATAATCCTATTAGCGGGGATTGCCATCCACCGATCACTGATTGCCAATATCGGTGTCGACTGATCGCATCGGCATCTCGCTCATACAATGGCCCGGGGTTCTAGTCTTCGATTTTGTTGATTGTCAAGCGGTTGATCGCTTCGATTGCCAATATCGCAATTGCGTGTCTGCTCTGACCAGTTCCGATATCTCGTGCCTGCCTTCCTCTGCCCCGATATTAGCCATTGCTTGCCTTCGATTGCGATTTAGTTGGAGATTGTTGGTCGGGGGCTCCACTACGATTTTTCCTTTTAAGGCTAAAATGCCATTATCTAGGGAAAAAGCCTCATTTTCCAAAGGAACAAGGCAATCTTCTTTCTGCCATAATTTCATCATCTGGGCTCGAATTGGAGTGTTGTTCCCTCTGTTGGAATCAGGGCGATGAGCACTTTGATCTGATGTGCTTCTCTGCCACTTTGAATTTTGAGCTTTTCCATGCCATTGTGTCTGAAGATCCACTTGGATCATCCGGGTAGTCACACTGCCAAAAGGAGCTTTGAGTGTGGAGGAAGCCATTGACAAGGCTATTGTTAGCTCTTTGAAGAATATTGGCCTCAACTTAGCCACGCTCCCCAGAGAGTTTCTTCAGACAGTGCAAGCAGGTGGTAGAATAGGTTAAGGCCCAGGAGTAGCGCACACTGAGGCTGATAAGTGAGTACAGAGTCAACAACGAACAAATGTTCGTCAAGAAATCAACAACACTGGAGGCACAAAAGAAAGTTCAAGAGTAGAATGACTAGCTTGCAGCCGTAGTGGCCGAGGCATGCAGAACAATACCTAAACTGAATATCCCAAAGGAAGAGCAATTGGAGGGAAAGATTAGGAAGTTGGCTGCAGGTGTGCATGAAACCAAAACAGAAGTGGCCATGGTTCAATTTGAACTAAACATGAAAATCATAGGGTTAGATTTGAAGTCACAGCCTTCAACTCTGCCATAGGTCAAAGAATAGTGCGAAGCTACTGTGAAGGATGGAGTAACAGCAGTGGATGTCGTGATGATGGATTGAACTACGCTCTTCGAGAAATCCATGGAGATAGTCATGATTCTGCAAGAAGATCCTAACCTGCAGAGGTTAAACACAAAAGTATTTCAATTTCAGTAGTATTATGATGAAGTGAGAGTGATGACATGCACCGTCACTATAGCACAACGATTGGCCTAGTTGCAGGAGGCAAAACAATTGCTTGAATAGGTAGAAGAAGCATAGAGGAAAGAGGCAGTCCTCAAGGCTAGATTGGGGCCTTAGCTAGATGAGGCTTACATTATTTCTGCCAACATTCAGGAGAAGTCGGCAAGCTTGCAGAGCATGTAGTAGAAACTCAAGCAAGACAGTGCAGGACCGCCAATAGAGCAGCTGGTGGAGTAGATCAAACAGATAGCCACGTAGAGAGAGGCTGAAGTAGCAGTGGCACAAGTCAAGTTGGGAGGTCTCCGTAGTAAGATCTTTGTGCCAGTAGAGTGACTTGAGGGTGAGTCAAGATATTTTTGTTTGGGGCTTGTTGGGATAGGGTCCCCTAGGGTCAATTTTGGGGGAAAATCCCAAGTTTTGGGGAAAAAAGCCCAAGTTTTATTGTATAAAATGTAAAGTCTCAGCATGTTATGGTTGCAGAGTGCATAGATAGTAAAGTTTCATAAAGGGTTTTACCCTTATTTTATGTAAGTTGAATCGGCTTTTGTAGATCCACCCATGGTTCACGGACGATGGGATTGTATAAATAGGAGAATCTTAGAGATTCTAATATAGATACAAATGATGAAGACGAATGTAATGGGTTAGTAAAAGTAAGAGTGAAGAAGTCTTAGAGTAGAAGAGAGGCTCTGTAGCTCTATGCGCAGAGGCCTAGAGTAGAGACCGCAGCTGAGTGCATAGACCCCTGCAGCTAAGTGCGTAGGGAAGTCTTGAGTCTTAAAGTAGAATTGAAGCATTAATAAATAGATTATTCCATCAATTCCTGTGTTTTGTTTGTTTATTTCTATTTATATGAATGTGCCTCTGGTTATAATGGGTTTATGAAAAAATGGTGTATTAATGTACGAATTTACATGATTGATATTGTTACATGAACGCAAAAACTATTAGCTGTTTACACAAAGACTATCTTATTATATGTGTAAGTTATTAACACTTAAGTTGATCTGAGCAATTACTAGGTTAAGAGTAATCTTTGATGCGTGTAAGTAGTTGATTCACATATTCAGGGTCCACGAAAGACAATCGTGAATGTTCGCAGAGATATAGAGTATGATTAAGGGTAGTTATATCGATAAGCCCTAAAGACTTATCGATCTATGTGAAGGAAGATTTAGGGCATAAAATGAGATCACACTCATATCTGGGTGCAGAAACTTGGTTCCACATCCCCTCATACTGCTTCAGGTGAGACTTCAATCTGCGCTCCACGGATTGATTCCGAAAGGGCAATAGTGTAGGGATTTGTTTGGAAAAACTGACTCTGAACCTAGGTTAGGACCTAGTAAGCCAACACTAGCCTAGTGATCCCCGAATCAGACTGTGGATTGTGGTAAAGCCTAGGAACTAAGAAAGTAAAATTCCTCATGGTGTAGGTGGATAAATCTGGTGGCATCCATGATCATTCGATTCTTATTTTGGTTATGAGTCTCACATTTCATGCTTGGAATATGGCACAAGGGTGATTGTCTGAAAGAAAGATTTGATTAAGCCAATCTATGGTCAGGTGGTTCTTGGAAGTCCCAAACCCAGTTTGATTTTGCATTAATTAATAAGATTTCTTTCTCCTTGGTATTTCATGTGTAAATGTATTGGTTTATATGTGTATTCTATGGTTGTTATATTGTTATTATTATGTTGGTTATATGTTGGTTATGAGTATGTTTTATGACAGTGATGATGTATGGCTCTTATCATTTTTTGATTTGTAAATGAATGAACAATGAAAAAGTGGCTTAAATATCGCAGTCTCTAGCACAGAACTAGTTGAAAAATACTGCAGTCTCTCCCCTGCAGGCATTTTGGGAGCGACTGGAGGGTCCCAGTCGCATGCATTTTGGGAGCGACTGGAGGGTCCCAATTGCATGCATGCCCATGTCATGGGAGTGACTAGTGGTTTAATTCATTGAAAGGCTACGTTAACTCATGGGTTGGGCACCTGGAGTGGTGGATTAGCTCCTAGGTGTCCTACAACAGCTGAGGGAGGTATGTAAAATTTTGGTTCATCGGTTCCACTTCCTTAACTGTACTTAGGGAGTTGAATCATATCATAGTATCTCTTTGTCACATTTTTACCTCAGTGGACCAGTTAGCTTGGGTAAATGTGGAAGGAGGGCGTTACAAAATTTGAAACGTGAGTCAGCTATGGGGATTTGATCCTCTAGACAATTTGAAATTTTTGTTACAAATTTCTTAACGTTACCAGTTCATGCATTTATATGTGCAATTTTAAATTTTTAATATGTACATGTACTGTACAAGGTTTCCACGAGGGTGCAATGGAGGGGGAACACCACGAGGTATTCCATTGAATTTGAAACCCTTTTATAATTTTGTTCTGATTATAAAATTCTCATTTAATTTTAATACATTAAAATTCAATTTAAAAGTACACAATCTTATGTATATGTTCATATTAGACATGTTGTGGAGGGCACCCATGAGGATGAGGATAAGGATGATGATAGGACAAGGATAATGATAGATCATAGATTGAAACAAAATCCTCGTTGATGCATATTTTTATTTATTTACTTTTATCCTCATATAAATTTGTACATATTTTAACTCTTTATTATCAATTGATCTATTTGATATATATTTTTATTTGACAATATTTTTATTATATTTTTCTTTTCATGATATAAATTTTGGACATATGTTAAATGGAACCCTTCATTATGAATTGATATTTAATATGAAAATTTTGGAGTTTATAAATCCGTAGCTCCCGTTTAATACTTGATAAAGTGAATCTGGGTTTTCGCTTTCCTTGTGATGGACCTTGTAGAGGAGGAACATGTCAAGTATCTGTCCGGGATCCATGTCTTCCTTGCTTTATTTCTGGATGTAAAACATCTCGATCAAAGGATCACTGTAGTAATGAAAATATTTCTGCAAATTTGATCGAATCGATCAAGGATATCATCATCTGCTAGACTGGTCCAAGATGCAGTTAAAGAAACTATACACCAAAGCCGCCAATCACAGATCAACTCCTTACAACTTGGTCTAACTGAAACCCCTTTTAAAGCACTGATCAAAGTTGTTTTCTTCTGAATTGGATCTATTAAAAAAAGCTTGGCAATTTTTTTTTTCAAAATTAACTATTTTGCATGATGCATGGTTTGATGCTTAAAAGTTTTACATCTCAGTTCATGAATATGAAGCAATGAAACTAAATTTTCATTTAGTTGGTACTTTCTATGACTCACATATGTATATTTTTAGAACTAAACTTTTGATACCCTTTGTAATAGTTACAGTTTCCCCATAACAACTTTTCAAGTGATGTAAGTTTCAATCTAAATGATAAGTAGAATGCATCAAAATTGTGAAAAAGTGTAGTCACATATAAGTTAGATTTTGAATGCCATTATTACCCACCAAAGTTATCATTGATCACCCTTTTTGTGGTTGTTCAAGATGAATTCCAACTATTTGTTTGTAAGGCATCATGTTATAGTTTGTGAGTTTAATCAACAATCAACACTATAAAACATTGTACATTTTGCATGATGCATGGTTTGATGCTACGGTTTTACATTTAGGTTCATGAATATGAAGCAATGAATGTAAATTTGCATTTTCAAGTGATGTATGTTGGTGAGCACCAGTATTGCAGCAATAATGCTGCAACTCTTGGGGCTTCCTACTTTACTTCTATCAACTTGATAGTTCGTAAAAAACTTGGAAGTGACGGTATTGTATGCACAAGTACTAGCTCTTACTGCAGGCTGTCACTTGGTCAGTTGGTGCAAGATCACTAGGAGCGTAAGACAACTTCTATGAATTCTCAGAAGAAGCTTTTAACTGTGATGAAAGAAAGCTAACTCTATGGAAACTATTCTATTTGCAGAAAGAGAAAGAATATTGGAATGTAAGGCAAACCCTAGCAAACCCTAATTTATCCAACTAACCCTACTTTTGCAGAAAAAGAGATAGAAACTGATGTGATGAGTGCCATTGACTACTGACAAAAGGTAAATTACATTTATTCAAGATACTTCTGAAAAGAAATGAGAAGAAAACACCTTTTTGTTCTTTTGAGTGTTTTTATGTCAAATTATTATGCTTGTAATTTATCTGGGTGTGATTCTGCAGAGGTTTGATGGCGAAGGAAGATGGACTTGCTTTTTGCAGAGGTGGAGAAAGGTGTGGAGAGGTCCTAAGAATCCCCTAGTACCCTTCTAAATACTTCGATTGCAATCAAATTTCGAAAAACCACTTAGAGGGAATTCTACTAGAGGCTGCAGGGGATCTACAGGAGGATCTATAGGAGGAGGTCGAGAGCTATTTTTGGAAGTTTTGAAGGTGGAGAAATGATGGAAAGGGTAACTGAAGGCTAGATGAAGGTGTTGAGGTGTTTGGGGCTTGGTAAGGAAGATCAAGAGGGAACATGATGGTTGGATTTGTTCAAATGGAAAGAGAGAAGCTTATGGAGAAAAATGTAGAAATTAGGGCAGATTGGTGAAATGTTGTGAATGACGTGGGAAACATATGAGAAGTGGGCTGATGCTGGCTACTTTATGGATGTATGGTGAGCTAAGGTGTCCTGCAAGAGATCTGTACATCTACTTACAAAAATCGATCAAAGAAAGGACTAACTAGACCATGAAAATAGAAATTTCTCTAGCTTGACATAATTTCTTACCTACAAATAGAAAATGCTGAACAGTAACCTTTGAACAGAAAAGCATGTAGAGAGATCTATTGTAAAATAATAGGACATGATCTAGGCAACTGAATCTGAAGCAATACATTAGTCTTTCCAAATCAAGTCATCACACTAGAAATTGCATGGGAGAGAAAAACTGTCTTTTTGGTGGCAGCAGTAGTGCCTTGACCTTGAATCATAGTCCCAGAAAGGGAGAAAGAAGATCAGGGCCTGTTGTTAGCCTTTTTGAATCTTAATCTAACATTTCATTAGCCTACCTGAGCAACTGAAACAAAAACAGCTACGCAAACCATCAAAAGCAACCTAATCTAAACAAAGTACAATGAATCTAGGTAACATAAATTAACTCATGAACTGAAGAAAAACATATAAGTACAAAGAAAGAGGTGTTGGGCAGCTTGGGTTGGGCCCTAACCCAAGAACTTCAGCCGTCTAAAAGAGATCAGTGCTGGATCAAAAACTATTTCATCTCCGTTATCAAAAGTAAAAGTCACATTACATGAACTGTTCTAAAAAAGGAAGCTCGAAAATGAGCTAAACTAGTGCTACAGGAAAGTGCATAAATTATACTAATGACTGGCTAACCTACTGAGGCTCTAAGCCTCCCTATTTATACAAATGTAGTCCTCAAACAGGCTTCCTAGAAGTGGAGATAAACAACAGTCCTTCTTTACTTGCTCAGTTGCCCCTTGGATGCATCAATGTGGACCTTTGTGCTCCGAGTTGCTGATGGAGGATTCGAGGAAAGGGGTCATAAATGAAGGAGACAACCCCCTACAAATCCTCCCCCCTGTTTTCCTCAAGTATTTTCTACCATTTGCTCATAAATCCCTTGACTTTGTCCAAAATTGACCAAAAAGCCTGCATAAAGCACATTAGACTACATGGCTAAATGACTAACCCATTTCACTCCATTAACATAAATATATTCAAAAACATGCAATAAACTAATGACAATGGTTGATTAAGTCGAATTAAGAGGCAAAATGACCCCATATAACTACCCATTTATGGGGCTCATCATCACCCCCTACTAAATGGTTTGCTCATCCTCTGAGAAACTAGTCTAACTCTTCATCCTTGATGGCTCTGATAGATCCCATGACATCCCATGCTTTTGATGTGATATCTTCCTCTATCATGGAATCCTACCTTTCTATCCACCTCTTCCCACTATTTCTGTTCTTCCTCCTCTTTCACTCCTTCCAGCAGTCCTAGTGGTAGTGGAGGACTGGATTTGAGGCTAATCCAATTGGCCTTCAAGCTTTGCATAGAGTGCTTATACAGTGGCACTCTCCTCATGGCTTCCCTCATCTTGTTTGGGGAGTGATACTCCCTGATCTATAGGTTGTGTGGAAATGTGTTCCACCTTCTCATGCAGGCATGAATGCAGTCATCTCCAAACAATCTCTCCATGTCCTCGAAATGTGCAATAGCCTGGGCCTGCTTATCAACATATTTGGGGACACTTTGAGGATTAGCTGCAAGGTGTTGGTGGGCATAAATGAGAGCCATGGGGTCTGTTGGCTCTGATCTAATCATCAGAGGTTCATTTAGCTATTTTGCCATCATTTTCTATATTTCTACTGCCTTTTTATCTTCATGGCTCATTCAAGATGCCATGGCCATCAGCTGCAAGTCTCCTAACACAGCATTGGGATCCCGTAGGTTCATATCGGTAAGGGCCATGTTGTGCAAGTAAAACTTTGCTAGCTTTTCTTTGTCTTCAACTGAACTGTGATCACATATATTCATGAATTGGCCATAATCCTGAAAAGGTATTGTGCCCCTTTGGGCCAGTGTCTTGATCTGAAATTGGAGCCAGTAATCCTTGAGGTACACTGCATATGATTTGGCTGCCTGCCCTGCCTGGTGTTCCATTTCCTATTGTTGCCTTATTAATGTCTCACTGTTTGCCTGGGGTTCTTTTTCCTGCTGCTATCTTTTTAAGATTGATAACTCATTTTCTTCTCAGGGTTCCCTTTCTTACAGATGCCTCTTTAACATTTCATTTTCTACTTCCAATTGAGCTCTTCTGATGCTTTCTGTATGCCTAACCACGCTCAGTTCTTTGCCCATTTCCCTCAATTTGTTTTCCATGTGCCCAATGTCTTCCACCCTTCTTGATTTTGCAATCTGCATCCATGTATGGGTCCTTACTCTTTCCTT
The DNA here is from genome assembly GCA_000404065.3 of Pinus taeda. Classification (NCBI taxonomy): domain Eukaryota; kingdom Viridiplantae; phylum Streptophyta; class Pinopsida; order Pinales; family Pinaceae; genus Pinus; species Pinus taeda. Next base: position 14,208 of record APFE031232742.1, on the reverse strand, counting down.
TTCCAGCTCAAAGAAAAGAGGGACTGCAAACTTTTGTGGTATGATTTTCCTTCCTTCCAGAAGGTTGTAGTAAGAGCCTAAGTTAGGCTGAGGGTCAGGCTCTGGTATCTCTTTTGCTTGATCTTCCTCCTTGGTCTATTCTTCTGCCTTCTTTTCAAGATTTTCAGTCTCTTGAAGCTTTGTCAATCTCTCCTGTAGAGCGGTCTGCACCTCCTATAGGACTATTTTAGAGTCCATAAGTTTGATCCTTTCCTTCCAAGTAAAAGCTCTAGGGCTACCCCTTTCATAGGTAATGGGGGTTTTGGCTAGAGATTCCTCCTCTTTTGTAGTAGGGACATCTTCAATGATGATGGGATCCTTTGAAGGTCGTTGAGGCTTCCCCATCTTTATTCTAGTGCTCTTTCGAGCCTTGAAGTACATAGATGGTTATCTCTTCCTTTTTCCTTTAGGCTTGGCTGGAGGACTAAGTGCAGTGTTAGATACCTATACCAATAGGTTTCGTTTTTCATGATTGGCAAGGGAAGTGCCAATATGATCTACTTTGGTGATGCAAAGATCTCATATTCTTGTGGAGGAAGTATACTTGTTTTGATTAATGCTGCCGTACTTCTGGATGGATGATCCAACAGCCTAAGCTGGGTCATGCCATGTTTCGATTCTTTTGTTGTAGATTAGAGAAAGAAACCTGTCCAAACAACTCAATCTTGGCAAGTAAAGTAGATAGGTAGAGGAAAAAGGTTCCCAACTGCTTAATCTGGGGCGTTGGAAGAAATAAGGGTAGCTTTAGACAGAGAATCAAATGAAAAAGCCAAAGGAAAGAAAAGGCACAAAAAGGGTTTGCAAATCTAAGTGCACCCTCCTTGGAGTAACAAAAAATGCTAGGAAATAGAGTGGGTAGGTAGATGGGGTTGCAGAAAGCATGGTTTATGGCATTTCACTGACCTAAGCAAAGTTAAAACATGGTGCCAGTGCAGATTTCCTATTTCAGCAGTCTTACAGCAACTTAATGAAGCATGTCTAACTTCGAGATTACCGCCCATCACATCCATGGCTAACATCCCTATGCCACCCATGTTCATGAAAGAAGTCAAAGTCTTTTGTTGGTTCTGAGTCTCTTTAAAAGCCACATTTCTTGTGCAAATATTCTTTTCATTTTGATCTACTTCCTAAAAAACTAAGTTGATTTCATAAAAGCTTAGTATTCCCCCCCATCCACCTCTTTCATTCATATTAACTACTAACTTATTACTATCTAACTCCCTATACCCCCTATTCCCCTATTACTATGTAAAAATTGGAAAAATCCCAAAAATCTATGTATCCCCTTCCCCGAGCATTATAGCTCTATGTATGACTTTGAAGATCTTCAAGCGCAAAAAACATTTGAGCGCAACCCAAAGAGCGCCAAAGAATTAATCCTAGGGATTAATCCAAGATTTGCTCGGATTAATAGCCTAAAATCCATTTTGTTAATAAACCTTTGCAAAAACCCATTTAACCCGCAAATGCTGAAAAATCCCGGAAAACCCACCTTTTCCAAAGTTTCCGCCAGGCGCGAATTACAAAAGAAAGTAATATTTTATTCTCCCCGCAGTCAAATATTACCCGTGCACCTTATCAATCCGTCGACCGTCGGATCTGGGCCCTCCCATCCGACGGCCCACATCATATCGGACAGGCATCCGCGATCGAAAGTTACCTTCCGAGAAACTGTCAGAGGGTGACGTCAGGCCTCCGCCACGCATCACCCCCTAGACTCTCTCCGAGCGCCCTCTGACAATACCGTGACCGTATAGAGGGCAGTCTGAGAAAACCCGCTTACCACTCTGCTAAACCACCTACCCACGCCATCGCCACGACCCACCCACGTCACTTCCACTTGGCGCCCTGTCAGTACCCCCGACCGCCAGCGCTCCTGCGTGTCTGCCACCTGTGCAATCACCGTGGACCAATCACAGACTGCCACGTCACCCGATGAAGTCATGCTGACGTCACCCAACCCTGACCCCACCTGATGATGTCATTCTGACGTCATCCAAAAAGCACGCCAATAAGCCAAAAAGTCCATATTTAGCCGTTTTTCACGTTTTTTCTCATTTTTGCTGAAAGAGCTATTGCTCCCCTCTGCATGAAAATTACGTCCATCTGCCGCCAACCTGCTGAAATCAACCTGAAGAGCGCCGCCGCCTACAACCCACCTGTACTTGTCACCATTACCGGCAATTAACCAGGTATTTACCCGGAGCATCCTTTCAGAGCTAAAGTTATGTCAATATTTCACCAAAACCGAATTCACAAGAGTAAAACAAACCTGTTTTTACCAATAAATTCCTAGAAAAATGAGCATTCCTCACAATTGCAGGGGCGAATTTCACCTGCCGAACCCATATATAGCCACCCTTCCCCAAATTCCCACTCTGTCCGCGCATTCGTGGACTGTAAACCTAAACAACATAATTCACCAGGAAAACGGAGTTGCCTGCTCCTGCAATCCATCAAGTTACTCTTGTTAAGTATTCTGCACCATTGTCACACCTCATTTACCCTTACAGTTGGCCTTACTTCTGTGAAATTAGCCCTCTGTGGTCTCCTGCTCGCTAAAACTAGTTCAGTACCAAGTCATAACTACTACCTAGCCATGGAAACACCAATAGTCATCAATGTTCAACCTTTGAATGCCCCACACAGAGAGCTAGAGTGGAAAGCCCTAGGTGATAAAGATTACCAGATGTTAGACTCCATGCCCATGACGACCAAGTTTAATATTCACCTGATGAATGAATTAAAGGCCCA